>JAYMFT010018656.1:0-31295 GCA_038088735.1 Panulirus argus
TAATATATATATATATATATATATATATATATATATATATATATATATATATATATATACATTAATTTTCCTTTCTGTCCCTGAAGTCCCTTCTATCCTTTTGGGGCTTCTGTAGCGCTCAGGAAGCTGGCCACGTCCACCTAAAGTAGCGCAAGAGGCAATAAAGAAGGTCCAGAGAAGGGCGTGAAAGGAGGTACCAGAATCAAGGAAACTAGTTACAAGAAAAAGCTAAATGCTTTCAGTTTGGCCACCATGGAGGAAAAAAACGAGTTAGGGATGACCTGATCACAGCCTTTAAGTTCTCAAACTAGACTGATGATCCAGATAAGTGTACAGTTCCTTGAAAATGTTGGAATGGAACAACCAGCGGCCTTGACGTGAAAATAAAGAATCTTGTGAGCAAAAATGGAAAGAAATACTTTTATAGTCTAGGAGTAAAGGATGATTGGAATTAGATGAATGAGAACAGAATTGCAAACAGCATATGTTAAAGTTTAAAGAAATAGAGGTATCAAATATTGCTCAAGAGATGGGGCCCCACGAGTGCAAAACTCCCCCCTCCCCCCTGTGCAGTACGTAGAGATAATTACACACACACACACACACACACACACACACACACACACACAAAAGTACACAAATAGGAAAACTGGGCTGGTGGAGTCGGCGATGGTGGGGTAGACGCTGCTGCCTGACGCAGGAGTAGGGACCAACCTGCGACACCCCAGCCAGGGTCCTGCTGGGCCTCGCTTCATCCGGTGTTCTCTTTCCGTAACTAAATAGTCACCCAAGAATTTATGATATGCTTTTCTCATTGCTCTCCCCAGCAAGGGAAAAATAGTAAAAGCTCCCTTCAGACGCTCGTGCTCAAGGCTCATTTTCGACTTCCGTGAAAACAATGAATGACATGTTGAAAAAAAAAGAAAAGAAAAAGTGGATGATAATAGTCTTTACGGCTCGTGTGTCCGCCTCCCCACGGACCGGTTTTCTCTCTCTCCCCTCGCTAATCCCTGAGTAGATATAAACAGGTTTGTTTCTTCGAGATTACCTCTTGTTCGGAGAGAAATGTGTAAGGCAAAACCTTACTGCTGTGGGAGCTGAAGAACACACGTCTCTTAGAATATTACCGTTTCTTGCATTACACACTACAGTTGCAATTATTCTTTGCATTGCACACTGCCCTTTGAGTTATTTTTCTTTGCGTTACACATAACTCATAAGATAATTTCTTACGGTACACACTATCCTTAAACTTACTTTTTTGCATTACACACGACCCTTGAAAATATTTCTTGCGTTACACATTCCCTTAAAGTCATTTCTTGCATTAAACTCTCCCTTAAAGTCATTTCATGCACTACACACTACCCTTAAAGTCATTTCTTGAATAACACATTACCTCTAAGATTTCTAGTATTACGCGCAACCCTTTGAATGAATAAGTTCTTGAATTACACTCCAATCTCATTTCTTGACTCTCACTGTTTTTATCAGTATAAACATAGGAATCTTCCCTCAGCTTGGGCTGGGCGAGGCAGCAAGGGGATCAAAGGGTCTCCGTTTACCGGGCCAAAGGGATTGGCCAGCTCTCATCCGGCTTTGTGGTCTCTGATCCTAAGTCGTCGGATGTCTCAAATCGACATCGCGTATGCGATCCTCCGGGTGTTGACGATGGTTGCTAACAGGTGTCGGTTATAGTGGTGCTGGGGGGAGCACGGAGGAGGAGGAGGAGTAGAGAGGGAAGAAATGGTGAGAAGAAGGGGAAAGAGAGATAGATAGAGAGAGGAAAGGGGTGAACTATGGAAAAGAGAAACGAGGCAATAAACGAGAGAGAGAGAGAGAGAGAGAGAGAGAGAGAGAGAGAGAGAGAGAGAGAGAGAGAGAGAGAGAGAGGAGATTGTAAAGAATACGAACTGAAGCAAAACTCAAGGCAAATAAGAGGAGGTTGAGGCGAAAAAGCATGATTTGAGTAAAAAAAAGAAAAAAAAAAGGCGGAACTACTCGCATTGGCACCAGCAAAAACGTGAAATTGGGAACAAGAGAAATCTCAGACTCGGTGTGAAAAAGGTGATGGTCTTCACAGAAAACAGAGGGAAAAAGAAATTGTAGCTCGGGTGCATAGAAGGGAAGAGAGAGTTGAAAGAATCAAACAAGAATTTGGGATGAAAAGGGGAATAAATTAAGTCTGAGATTGAAACACCTGGAAGATAACATGAGGTTATATGCAAGACTGGAATATTATAGGGAGTTGTCTGTGGGGGTGGAGAAAAGAGAAGCCATCTCTCTCTCTCTCTCTCTCTCTTCCTCCCGCGTTCCACCCTCGCTGGACTCCTCTAATCCAGTGACCTCCCATTTGGATACGCTGTGGATATCCGCGGGACTGTCTGTAGGCCACTGTTTTAAATCGTCTAACTGTCTAACACTCCGCCTGCAGCTGTTGTACAGAGACCACCTACGTGTTCCTCTGCTGGCCACCGTGGTACAGGGGCTTCCTGCCTGTTACTACGCTGGGATATGTAGCATAGGACTTCCTGGTTACTATTCTGCTGGCCACAGGGGCTACCTTCCTGCTCCTCTGCCAGTAACTACAGTACAGAAGCCACCTGTCTGGTATAAGGTGGATGGATCTGGCTTATTTAACATCAAGTATTGCGAGGGACACACGCCGGTAACTCTGCCAACACCACTTAGTACATACATTACCCCCAGGGTAAATCTGCCATCAGTGTGCATGTTAAAGGGTCATATGCCGGTAATTTTCTGCCAATACCAAGTACTTCAGGTTTGGTTAGCTACCTGTAACTCTCCCAAATGCCACGTTTTGCAGGGTCAGCCACCAGCAACTGCAACACCACATAGTGCAACGATCACCCACTGGTAACTGTCTCAACACCACATTATGCAGGGGTCACGCACAAGTTGATTTGCTCTGACTGTAGCCCAGGCATTCTTTCATCTGCTCGTCCAACTGCTTTTAGCACAAGGATGATCTTCTTTCACTCTCTACCGGCAGCATGCTAGTTCTCGAGCAGCCTGTCGCCTTTTTTCACCAGTACCTTATTCCGTTTCGTACTGAAGCTTATTTTGCTACTGGCTTCTTCTCTTTCACGATGAATCACTGATTCTGAATCAGGAGAATACACGTCCTTGGCATTTTGCTACGAACAGCAATTGCCACTGATTATAAGGCAGTGTGTTACCATGTTGTGGTACGTAGCTAGTCTTTCATTTTGAATAACTCGAGTAGTTAAGTTAGTCTAAGCTCTTATTCCATCCTTATTTCCTTCTACGCATCTCCTTTTCCTTTCAAATCTTCTTCTCTTTATAAATCTCTTTATTCACAGTTTACAACTAGCGATCGTTGCATAATTTAATATTCATTTCCACATAAATCAAAATTCCCTTCCTAAAACTTACTTCGCAATATTTCTGCAGACGTATTTTCATCCCCAGCTGAACGCCACATTAACATATTACCACCGATATATTAACACAATGCGTATCTCTATTCATTCCCATTCTCTTCAAGTGCCCACCACCACGTTGGTACTCCACGACCTATAACTCAGACATTAGCGCCATCTTTATGACTCCATTATTATGATTCTGTCACCCCAGCGATTGAAAAAGTGTCTGTAGCGACAGGTAGATTACCCTCATTAAGGGATCAGAGGTGTCTACAGTGTGGCAGTAATAAGCGCAGCCGAGCCCGATATCCACGCTGCCACACCACCAGAGGTGTGTCCACACTGTGGTAGTGATGGCTGCAGCCGAGGGCCAGAGACCCAACGCTGCCACACTGGTCATAACCTTCATCTCTTGTGTCAAACCTCCTCATTATACTCTCCTTGGAGTATGGCCACTTGTTATCTAATATTCAAATACTTTATAATCAGGTTTTGCTCGACTTGATTCTTTTCTTCGAAAATTACTCCTGGCTATACCCAAATGACGATCCACTTTCTTATAAACAGTATAATCTGGGCTGCAGTGCGTTAAATCACACGGAATTTCCCACACTGAACGTGATAAGTGTAACATTATGCTGGAAGTTGTGGCACAAATGAGGTTATGGATAAAACCAAGAGTAGAAGGAAGTAAAGGAGAAAAGATAAGAAAGAAAAGTTCCCTCACCTTGGGTTTAAGACAGTGTACCCAGAAAGGTACCTAATTATCTTTTTTTCTTATAAGAATACTTACTCCCATATTACCATGGATGTTTGGTATATGAATAGCAAGGAACCTGATTTATGGACGGATGATTAGGAAGGAACGTTGTTGAACCATGAGAATAAGAGTAAGAGGAAATGTTAGTCCCAGAGACAGCAAAATGAAATTTGATTATGTCCTTACAGACGACCAACTTAGAATTATATTGGTCTCTTATATGGTAGTTTGGGTGTCAGGGCCGAGGGACGGAGGACCATTGAGGTGTGAGGAGAGAGTTTAGATTGCAATTTACAGGAAAAGCAGCAAATAGAAGGCCCAATGAGCCATGACGAAGTTAACTGCCATATAATGTTTTCCCTCTAACTACATTTCGAATCTACGTGGAGAGAGAGAGAGAGAGAGAGAGAGAGAGAGAGAGAGAGAGAGAGAGAGAGAGAGAGAAAGTGAGAAAGAGAGAGCGACCCTAAGTGTCGAGTGTTGGAGGTAGCTCTAACCAGCCGACTGAAAGTAGCCGTTTAGTCCTTCCTTGAACCAGTCTATTGTCTGCCGTTTGTGAAAATAACAGGCCGTTTATTCCAGGTTTTAGCGAGCTAAATGTAAAGAAGTGGCTCTTCTTAGTGAAAAACAGGGTAGGCTTAGGAAGGGAAGAGAGTGTGTTGACCAGTCATTTTTGCGTGTAATGAAGTAGTGAGAGAAAACTCTAAAGAAAAAGAAAGTATTGCAATTATGAATTTAGGAAAGGCTTGTGATAAAGTGAATGGGAAAGGGCTTTAGGAAGTTCTGACTCCATATGTTGCACATTGAAGACTTTTGAATGCTGTTAAGGGCTTTTGTAATTGAAGTAGTGCTTTCCTGAATGTAGACAGTGGTATGAGTAAGTGTTCTGAAGTAAATGTGAGAGTGGGTCAAGGTCTTGTGGCATCATTATATAAAGTTTTATGGATGGGACAGTGCGTGAGATAGGGTGACTGGTGTCACAGCTAACTATGGAGAACCAGAATTAAGTCTCCACATTTACTGTATGCAGATGATGTATTTCTATTAGATAAATCAGAAGAAGTGTTGGAGAGTACTGTGACCTTCTCGATAATGCATGTAAGAGGCAGATGCCGAAAGTGAATGCAAGTAAAAGTAAAAAGCTTGGTTCTGAAAGTTACAGAAGATTATATTGTAAGGTCAATTTGCATATGGAGAGGAACTAGATGTTACAGGCGACTTTGAATACTCGGGTGGTAGTGAGGCAGACAGATACAGCCGAGAGAAGAGTCATGCAAGGTGGGAAAAGCTGAGGGATGCGCCAAAAGCTTTAGGGAGTGGCAAGATCTAAGCGTGGTGTTCGTTCGAAGCTTGCATGACAGAGTACCTTCTCCAGTTCTGATGTACAGATGGTAAACCCATATGAATGCAGGTCAGAGTAGGTTGAGTACAGGGGAAAAAAGAGATGGCTAACTTGTAAAGTTCAGTTGGAACTAGGAGCGTAATTTTAGGATGGAAAGTGAAGACGTGAGTTTGTAAGGTATGAAGAAATCTTTAGAAAGGCGTATGGATGAAAGTCTTTATGGATGGCATGGTCATGCAGAGCGTATGACGGATGATAAATTGTTGCAAAAGATATAGAAAAAAGGCACTCCGGAAAGTACAAGGAGGAGAGGGAAACCGCGGAAAGGGTGGAAATATGTATTCAAGGAATTGATTAAAGCGAGAGATATTTCAGATGAAGGAGAGAAAATGAATGACTAGCTTTCGGATGCAATAAAAGAGATTTGTGTGTGGAGATGACCTGAATGATGGCGGTGGTCTCACTTGACGAGTCAGTTTTGCGTGTAAAATGGAGAAGGGAGAAGCACGTCTACAAGTGTGGAAGTCCCTGTTCGCTTTAACTCACTGGGCCAATATTGGCTGAGGCTGTGTATGAGTGAAGCTGAGGCTGTTTGTACCTGATCAATCCATCCCACGAAACTGGGAAAGAAGTAGATGATTGAGAGATTAATTGATAGATAGATAGCTAAATAGACAGGTAGATAGACAGATAGATTGATGGCTAGATAGATAGATAGATAGATAAATAGACAGATAGATAGACATGTAGGTGGGTAGATAGATAGATAAGTAGATAAATAGTTAAAAAAATAAAAGGCGGCACTTTGGCATACTACTAGTTACCTTGAAAAATTAAGATGCTATTTCATTTAAATACCACTAGTTGTTATCTGTCGGTACGCCAATCAATCACTAAAACACAAATATCATTACCATTACCATGAATTTTTGTTCTTACATATTCTCTCACCCGAAACCTGATGTGCTTTTGTATCTCCATCAAATGACGGAAGAATCTATTCCTTTGTCGCCATGTGTGTGTGTGTTACCTGAGAAGGCACAAGCACCTGAAGCCCTAATCAAGGTCATTTCGTTAACACACACACACACTCTCTCTCTCTCAGTATATATATATATATATATATATATATATATATATATATATGTGTGTGTGTGTGTGTGTGTGTGTGTGTTATCCATGACTGATAATAGCAAATATATGTGAGATTTCTACATCAGCATTTATGGCACTCTCAACAGGCTTAAAGTTACTAATACCAGCATTTGCAAAGAATGATGTCTTATTTTACCGGGGTTTCACCTTCTTCGTATGTAGGAATTTCTTGAGTCTTCAATTACCTAATACAGTCCTTGACTTGATGTAATTATAGCTTTCCCTTTGACATTAAGTGGTTGTGCCATGTGCCTTCCCCCTTGACGGTTGTTCTGATGACACAGCACTTGTGGCAGATTCGAGTGAGAAACTGTAGAAGTTGGTGACTGAGCTTGGAAGAGTGTGTAAAAGGAGAAAGTTGAGAGTAAATGTGAATAATTCGATGTTTAACAATCTAACTTATCTGGGGGGAAAATCTCCCTTAACACTGATTATAGCAATATGCATTTTTTCCTCGCCTTTCATTCTCAGCAATGACGTTATATATCTTGTCATTTATGACCATCATTTTACAAGACCACACGGCATTAGTCGTGGTCTCCATCAAGTCCCTTCAGTTTTCTTCTATCACCTGCCTCGGTGATATCGTTCGTATGAAAACCTGTCTCCATCGTCATCTCTTCCCGTAAGCTGGAAAAATGAAAATCTTCCAAAGAAGAAAAAAGTCCTCTATGAGCTTTCATCTCACACAGACAGCAGTTTGAAGGGAGAAGCTGGTGCTAATTTCGTTGAGAGTGAGAAAGGGAAAGAGAGAGAGAGAGAGAGAGAGAGAGAGAGAGAGAGAGAGAGAGAGAGAGAGAGAGAGAATGAGAAACCCGAGACAGATTTCTCCCACCCCTTTCTCCTCTTCTTTAGCTCGAGCGTTCTCTCAGCCGTGCCTAGATTGAGGCTCATTACCGGTCATTACAGAGAGTGGGAGTGCTATGGAACGCAGGAAAAAGCTAGTCAGCACACGGCCGAATCCAGACTAGTGAGAAGAGAGTGCAGTCATCATCCAGCCACCCACCGCTTGCCCTGCCGCCTGACTAGCTCGCTGCGTGACCCGACTAACACTACTATAATCAGAGCTATTCATTAATCACAGACCTTCATGATCAAAGGCCTGGTAATTGTTGTTTGGCCTTAATTTTGACCTTCTGACGCAATCAGGTCCACAAGCTGGTCTGGGTTACAAATTAGCGCTCAGAAGAAAATGATTTATCACAGAATGTCAGAGCTAAGTTCGGCGGATTTGATATACCGTGAAACAAATATATATAATGTACTTCACAGGTCTATCACAAATTCTGTATCGTATACCACTAGCAATCTCACTTTCAAAGCAAAAGCAATGAGAAAGGTAGCCAGCCTCTCTTGGGTTTAGCTGACCACCGGTTCCGCTGTTTCTTAAAGTACACCTTTAGCTCTACAACCAAATCGAACTTGTAAGTTAATCGTTGATCGATGGTATGATGACTGAGTGTCCTATGGTGTGGTGCTACTCCCGCGAAGCTCCCTGGGTATGGCCAGTATGTCGCATCTGAGGAACATAAAGTGTATATGACAAGAAGATAACGATATGAGGACGATGAGTAATGGTAATAACCAGATGATACGACCTGGTGACCATGACTTGTCACATCGACCACTTGATATGATCTACGAGGAGCGACCTGCGTTCTCTGGCCGATGATGAGGACTTATTGATGCGAACGTTGAATCACAAACAGTAACTATATCTCACAGGAGATAACAAACGCTTAGAAAAGCGCACATACTCCCTTGACCTCAAGTGTTGATGCGATGCACATAACTTTCATGATTTGTTAATGACGATCTGAGGGTGAAGCCTGCGAATAAGATATGAGGAACATGACCTGATAATTAACCCATGGATGCCACGCAAAAATTATTCGATCACAAGCAGGCCAAAAGAAATCGGTGATTTGTCTCATTCAGGAGCAAATGAATGTTCCGGCTTTAAACACTGTCGATTCGCAGATTTTAATGGAAGAAGTTTTTCAGCGGAACAGTAATGCTATTTAGGATCAATTTGTATCTGAGATATATGCAAGTTTTTCTTGTCAGTCTTAAATGATTTTAATTAATTTTTCAATTTCGTATAAAATAGCTTTATTCATTGGGTAATTACGGTATCAAACACTGTGAGTGTTACTAAAGATCATAAATACAAAGATGAGCATGATGCTTAGTATTTACTACATAACACAGGCTCACAAGAGTGAGACAGAGGGATGCGAGAGAGAATCCAGAGACGAGATAGTATGAAACACAAGGAAGCACTATAGGTAAAAGAAAAAGGACCTGATAGCTGATATAGCCTAAAATAGATAAAACACTGAAAGAGATAACAAAACAAGGAAAGCTAAGACGAGTGTGAAGATGAAATAAAAGTGATGAGAGCTCATGAACATCAGTAAACATGAGAACATGAGAAGACATGAGATTTAGGAAGCCATTAAATGAGCTGACTGGCAAACTGAAGATCGAGAAAAGTTTGAGAGATGAAAAATATATCTATCTTCTCTCGGCGCCGAGTCGGAATGGCGCCATCGGTCGAGGAGGTCTGCATGGTTCCCGGGATCTCCTTGGCCGCCATCAAGCGGGCGGCACCTACCCATCTGACCTCTATGGAAACTGCTCAGAGACCTGGCTCTTTCTCTGTTTGTTTCTGAAACATTCGCTGTCTTATATCCAATCACTCCCTTTGCTGAGCATCGTTTGCCTACTTCGTTATTTCATAGTCTTCTCTGTGAGACCCAGCTGTCCAAGGCTGCCTGTCCTTTTCATTGTCAAATCACAAGCAATAATCTCTACCATCGTGTCTGTTCCAAGGGCGGTCTTAGTGCTTACTACAGTGCAAAAACGCTTATTGCTTGCCCGAACGATTTTGTGATATACCCCATATTTCCCACACGCCCTTTTCATTTTTTCTTAACAACATACAGCACTCTGGCTATATGATATCCTGCTCCGAAAAGTTGCTCTCTGTAACCCAACCGCCGAAATCTTCTCTCCAGCAAATCTTCATGTACGCCACTAAGACATAGCTGGCTCCATTCGGGATGATCTCAGTGGCCAGTTTTTCCCCCTTCTGAACAGTACTAAATAACTAGTTAGAAGACCACCATAGGTTCTTGATTGTCACAACCGCTCTTATTACACAATCAAACTCTCCTCAGCGCGAGGCCGTACAACTATGAATGCATTATTTCTTAGTATCTTGGGTATTCTGATTTCAAATTTACCTCCATCATTTCGAGCTGGGTACATCCTCCCCTTATTCTCCTCTTGAAATGAGAGTTTTGGTACTCTATGAGGGTTCAGGGGTCTTCCTTGCACAGCATTTTTTACAGACTTTCCTCGAAACCAATACTGATTCGTGAGCCAGTTTGCCTCCATCAGTGTTAGCCATATAGCAAAGGTCATATTGACCAAGACAGAGTCCTAAATTCCTTCAATCAATAACTCTATTCCCCTCATCATGATTATACTGTCCCTACTCTGACGACTGCCACATTACATAACAGACAGAGTGGATCGAGCCATAGAACTCCTTCCAACTCTAAATATCTTTCTGCCTTCGTATCTGTGTTTCTTAGAGTCAAACACATCTTTAAAAAGAAAGTGTGCTGATTTGTTTTCTTCCTTATATGACAAATATTTCTAGTCCTGAAACAAATGCATACCTAATGACCTCTGCAATGCAACATTTTCTCCTCTCTTCGGACCTGTTCATTACACAGATAACACGAGTTGATGAAAGGGCTCGTTTCGGCATCATAATTTCCCCTCACACAGTCATTTTCTGTCGAGGTGGCTGTTACTATTATTTTCAAACTTGTCTGCTATTTTCCTAATTAAAAAGGTAGCGTCAGGAACAGATGAAAAAGAGCCTCATTTGCTCTTATTCGCACGATACGTTATTCCACGAAATTATGAATTATTCTTCGGGTTCCTTGGTCTGCAGGAGTTGTTCCAGTGTCTTTCATCTCTTAGAAGAGCAAAAAGCCGAATGCAGTGAAGTGACTAAGAAAAATACATTAAAGATTTTTCGTTCGTCTTAATGTTCATGCAAGATGAAATTGAGTTTTTGCTGATAGTGATATTCTAAGGTTTAAATCTCTGCTTCAAGATTATATTCAGAAATTATTTTATTGAATGATGAAGCTCTGTGAAATGTCAAGTTCTTAATTAGATTACGACAGAGTTTCTTTTTCGGCATCGAGTCTGAAGAAATGAACATTAATATACAAGACAAATCATGATATACAGCAGCACCTGTGTTGAAGTCGAACGCCAAAGTTAGTGTCGTACCCCAAAATCATATTAGCTTCTCAACGGTACGATCATGGAAAGATGGAGACGTTTCGTTTGAAAGGAAAAGATAGGAACTTGAAATGCTTCCATCTGGTTATATTCTAAACTGCTTGGATTTAAGAAGCACTTTTCCAAAATCCTTTCGAACCCAGACCATCAATAAATGTATCAAAAGTATTCTTATCCTTTAGAAGGTAAGCGTATCTTTAACCATGCTTCTGTTAGCTACTTTCCTTTTGAACAATCAGGTTCTTTGAACCAGTAACAATGACAGACTGAGATTTCGTCTTCTTACTTTCTCATTCCTTTATGGAAATTATCGAAAAGGATTTTCATCCCTTTATATCAGCACCTAGCGATGATCCTCCGTGTTTAGCTGGCATGTGGCTCTTATCTCCTAACACTCCACCCAGCCTAACAACACTAATAGTTACCTTCAGTATCATTCCTCCTTATGGAAGGACGTCATGTCGACAAACCTTCCATTCTTTTGCCCTAGTCTTTAGAGTCCCTTCGGATGTCCAGATGAATTCAGTTTTATCGGATGAACTACAAAGTTTGTAGAAATGTGTTAGATGCAAATGCTATTTAACAAATCTCTCTCATCTAATATTATTGTAGAGTCCTCTAACTGTCAAACAAATCCTAGAGTTGGCAAGGAAAGTCTTTTTAGTAAAATGAACCCAGTACCAAAGGATATAAAAAGCATTAGTAATATGAACCTGCTGAATAGATATATACTATACGAAGATTGAAATAAATTTCTCGACTTTCGTTCAAGCAGCTACAAATTCCTCCTCGTAAACTCTCTAATGATAGATGGGCGTTCAAGCAGAGGGCTAGAATAACCTACCAATAAACGATGATGAGGAATACCAAAGAACAAATAAGCAAAAGTCTTACACTACAACCACACAGAACTTCAGCATGCGAATCAGAATCCAACTTTATCCGGTGACGGGCCGTGATCAGAGGTGTCACTCATTACCGTCTTGAGAAATCATCACCTTGTCTTGACCAGACTTTACAGCATCATCAGGGAGAGGACCGTGTCATGTCTACACTAATGATATCTTGCACTTAGTTTATGGCTGAGCTAAGAATGTTTGCTGTATCGCTAATTATGCTCACAATCTTACGGCCCTCGGAGCATCACGCTTCGCCTGAAGAATATATGACCATGATAAAGCAATAATGTCGGCTGTTTGAAACACTCTCCTCCAGCCAATGAGAGAGACAACAGAATAGAAGGTGAAGGAGGCTGAGTGGAGAGTGACTCAAGTAGATATGAGTTTAAAAGATGAATCTTACAAAGAATTCCCTGACTCACGTTAAACAAATGGTCAGTGGAGCTCATGACTCAATCTCCAGGACTATACACGTCAAATATCAAAGGAGATTGATTTTACTGTGGAAATCAGTAATTTACCATGGAAAAGTGCTTGCTTAAATTGTTGACGATTCGGATTAAAAAAAAGTTTGTTATATATGGATCTTATTTTGAACCTCCTACCAAGAAGTACAGTATCATAAAGTTGAATATTAATAGGTAAATCTTGAAGGATGAACGATTATGCTGAGCTCTTTTTGTTCAAATACATTGAATTCATCTGTTAAGTAACTTAAGGGGCCATTAGTTTCATAATGGTGCTTAATGGTTTCATGACAGGGACTGGTATTTCTATTTTGGGGGATCATAGTTTCAGGCTGGAGTTCAAAATTATTTGCCTGGGGTTGGAAGTTTAATGCTGGGCTTAACGGAGTCATGCTGAGGTTTAGTGAGAATGTTTCTGTGTATATTTTTGGGATATTTAAACTAAACCAATGGAATGATAGGATATATTACACTGACCACTTTCACGCTGTAGATATTTGAACAGATCAGTGGATCTATTGAATTCTGATGCCTATGAGACATTTTAGGAGCATGCATGTCACACGATTTTACATTTGATAGCTGACATTTTTTCAGCTTTTAGCTCAGCTTGAACTTTTTTATGCCCTTAAACGCTTAACATATTACGACTCCTTCACAAACACCTGTAAAAAACGCAAACCACTTTATTTTTCATTCTGTGTTAGTGAGCAAGTTAATCTTATTCTTTATTATCCTATTTATATTGGTGCAAAAAAAAATCCCTATATCTTTTATTACCGTCAAAGTTCTGTAAAGAAAATCGATGATAAAGATTAGTCGTCCATCTCATTATTGAAAAATGTTATGACGACTCTGATCTCTGACGCTAAATATCCTCAGTGGAAAAATGCATCGTTCGCAAGAATCCTTGTACGCAGACTGAGGTGGTATGTGATCCTCTGTGCTTCATGCTTGAGCAATCATGGGTTGAGGTGGGAAGCATCTATTAGGATTCACAATTCTTATGCCATATACAGTGGTGGGTTCGGGTAAGGGGATAACATGACCTTAAGACAGCTGACTCAGGGGTTGATGCTCAGTTCACCTCACCCAGATATACTAGAACGTAATCTAACTACTTATCCTTCCTTCACATTCGTGATACTTCAGAATCACGTATGATATTCATCACAAAAGATAGTGGACTCAGTAGACGCTGATTTTTATATGAGTTTTACTCTCACTTGTGCCTAATTTTCCTTTTACTTAAAATAAGTATGGATAAATAATACGTTTTTCAAAATCGTGAGAGAATTTAGCGTAATACGTGCATCCGAATATCATCTATTTCAGTCTCTTTTTTTCTTCTACATATTTTTGCAATCCTAGCAAGTTTGTGGACTGTAGTATGTAAGTCGTCCTTGTTCCATAATTCATCAATGAAAAAATATCTACAGTAAATCTCAAGTTCGTACTTAAAACATTTTTCATTCCTGGTATTGTATTTCCTTCTGATTATTATGTATTTATGAAAATGAGTTTAGTACGTTGTGGTAGTCAATTTAAAACCTACATAAAATCGACCCAGAAACAACTGCCAAGCCATCTTTTACTCCAACTGATACGAGCATGCCAATTACAACTACAATAAGCTGTCCTGCAACAGGCCATGAAAACACATCCAACCTTCACATTAAAATCAGTGGCCCAGTTGCAATGCAAACATATACAGATATCTGCAACCACCCCTGGCTACACACAAAAGGAAATCCTTAATATCTATAAACTTATCAGTATTATGCCAATCCTTCTAAACCAATCAATCCTATATCCTCCCACTGGCCTATACTCCTTCTGTCTACAATAACCAAACTCTGTGATAAACTGGTCCATAACATAATCAAGCAAAATATCCCACACTTACCTACACGACATGGCTTCAGACTGTGTGATGGCGATGGAAGGGAGAAAAGAAACCGACCGATTGCTATGAAATGCAGTCACTCGTAAGTGATATGTGGCCTATGCAGTAATTAACAATGCTCTTTAGAAGTAAGTTCTAACAGTGAGAGGTATCTCGCTTGAAAAACAGGAATACAAATGATTAATAGAAAAGGGAAACTGTTCATAATTATTCTTTTATTCTTGCTTGCTCGACTTGACAGTGTTTTAGTATTTTATCCGTTAAAGTTTTATCAATTCATGGAAAAAAAAGAATTGCAGGAACGAACAAAGATAATTAATAAGCAGCTAAGACTTATGCTAAATTCGATATGACCGAGTTATTTTAGTATATTAGAATATCCTTTATACATTTTCAGGGGGAACCACACTTATGTAAGCTCAGAAGTTCTCTACTGGTAATCAATAGTTTTATGGAATACATTACTAACTTTGTTAATGATAATTCATTCAGTATATGTATCTCAGGTAAGCTGTGTTTGATAAGATGGATATTCGAGTTGGATGTATCAAAAATACAACCCCAGGATAAATGATACGTAAAATTACACTGTGAATGACTATGTCATAACGGTATGCTATAAGCATAAACAGAGTTATTTCTTTTTCTGTTGCAGGTGAGTGTTAGTACTGCCAACTCTTGTTCCGTCTTCAGACACTAGAAGGTAACCATATATTAAGACAACCTCGTCTACAGCACGAAAGATTAAACTGTTTTTTCCCAACCTTGGAATGACATTTGTCCTGAACTTTCATTATATTTTGGAATCATGAAGAATTACATATTCTGAAATAGTAATTTACTTTATATACTTATATGCGACTCCCGTAATCTCTCTCTCTCTCTCTCTCTCTCTCTCTCTCTCTCTCTCTCTCTCTCTCTCTCGTTTACCAATCAATGTGGGAACCTCCTGCTGGCTATAGGGTAAGTCGCAACTCTCACTGCAGGTAAGCAGCTGCTGCTTCTTCATGAACCGTATATCCTGCAGAAACCAGACGCACCTCGGATGACGGGATATTTCATCATGAATTCAATATTCCCCAAGTAACCGAATATTATCCGAATGAATATCTACCCTCGATATAGGCGGCTACTCTTTACGTATATAGACAGGCCCTGGATATATGATTACCTCCCGGGTAACTGATCACTCCTCCGATAACCGTATACACTCATATTCATCGAATATATATTCAGTCTATAGATAAACTGCTGCTCCGTAGATGATTTCTTATAATTAATTACTACTTAGCTGCCAGAAAACTGGATCCTTCTTGGACAACTCTCCTTCCTAGGCAATAAGTAACTTCCCGGATTACTGGACTATCTGCAGAAATACTTACTCCTTAGATAAATAAGAATTATCAGAATAATCAGGTCTCAAATTAATCGGTCAACCTGAATAATCCAACTATCACCGTATAATGGACCTCATCACGGTGTGAGTTGCAGAACAGCGAAGGGATGATTACATGGACATGAAAGTATCCAATAGACTCTGCGTGTGTTGCAGTTGCAAGAAACATGAAGAATTCTTTGCGATCAGTCAATGAGATGCTTCTGCGGACATTCACTTTTGATTGAAAACCTCATGATAACTAAAGGATGCTAGTAAAATCTGACCCAGTCATTGGTTCAGTTTACTTTCTTCGGATCTTTAGTCCTGAGATAGTATCACTCTTAAGATCTGTAGCTAACGTGATTCGCTAAGGGAGATCGTCAGCCCCGATGCGTTGTCTGTAATGCTTTCCAAGTCTGCAGATAATGTAAGAATCCAGTTATGTCTCTTAGTCTTATTTTAGAAGACCAGTAAGCGATCACTAATGCATTCATTGTGGGATATCATAACTGGACTAAACGTTTAGAGGTGTGGAGTGAAAGGTGCGTCAGTTTCACAGGAATATACGTGAGACCCAACTCAGTATGCCATTAACAACCACACACGTCACGAACTTACTGAATTAAGCGTCTGCAATTTATTGCATGAACGCAGCAATAACTCTGCTGCAATCCTTTGCCTCGGCTAAACAGCCCCGTCTAAACCAGTATCCCTCCCCTCCCTCTGTTCTCACATCCTTTAGTTTCTTCCCTTCACTCTGAAAAGCCTATGATCGTGTGTCTCTGACTACTTTTATGCTACCCTAGGTTTAGATGGATTATACTGTACATATCTTGCTTTCGTTCCATATGTATTTGTTATGGCTGGTGTTCGCGAAGGAACGCCAGTGAAGGGAGCATATGGGAAAGTGACGAAAGGAAAAGAAGATATAAAAAGCATATGGAGCGAGTATCATAGAGGATTGTCCGATGTGTTTGATGATAAAGTTGCAGGTGCTAAGTGTCTGCAACGCGGAGGTATACGAAGCGAAGGAATCATGACAAATGTTTTGATGAGAAGGGAAGTAATTGAAAGCCTTCCGTGAGATGAAGTGTGGCAAAGCTGCTGAAGTGGATTGCAGAAAGATACAGTGATGGAAGGGAAATTTGACACTGACAAAATCC
Source organism: Panulirus argus (assembly GCA_038088735.1). Classification (NCBI taxonomy): domain Eukaryota; kingdom Metazoa; phylum Arthropoda; class Malacostraca; order Decapoda; family Palinuridae; genus Panulirus; species Panulirus argus. The sequence continues at coordinate 16,807 of JAYMFT010018656.1, forward strand.
AAGTGCTTAATATTGATAAAGAAAACATAGGTACCGTGAGAGAGATCTTGGAGTGCTGATAAGCACCGACTTAAAACTGATGCATCAATGTATAAACGTTCAAAACTAGGCGCATAGAGTACTTAGATTTATTTCTAGAAGTGTTAGCTGCAAAATTATACGCGATATACTGCATGTTTATCTCAACTCCAAGCGAGGCCTTACCTTAATATGCAGTACAATATTACAGTAATAGTTAAAAACTCCAGAGAAGGCATAGAGGAAGATGATGAAAACTGATACCTGGAATTAGATATCATTCCTATGAGGATAGACTAAAAGAAATAGATTTGCATATCCTCGAAAGATGCAGAATACGAGGCGGTGATATTACAGAATTATGAAAGTGGATGACAGGACTAAATAAAGGCATATTAACAGAATATCCTCTTTAGAAAAAATATAGTATCAATCGTGTTAAACTTGATATGTCTATATGTATAAAAATGAAGGGGAATATTAGTTTGGAAACAGAGCTGTTAATGAGTGAGTGGCATACGTTGCGAAAGAGGAGAGTAAATGAAAAAACTATAGAAAGCGTGAGGCACAGATTGGATGTCTACACGAGTGAAAGTAGGTGGGTGTGAACAGGAGCTGCCCCGCGTGGTGCAACAGGCCTAGTGCAGTGTCCTGTTATTCTTATAACCTAATGTCGTTCTGGTTACGACAACAAATCTCACGCGTCACACTCACCGACAGTGGTGTGATGACAACGCCGAAACTAACATGTTCTCACACTGGCTACAGTATGATGACAACACACACACACACACACATATACACGGGCTTCCGTGGTGTAGTGGTTTGCGTTGCTGACTAAGAATCAGCACGGGCCATTCTGGGGTCGGGCCCGCATTGGTCCGAATCCTAAACACGGCAGTCGGCCCATTACCCAACCAAGGAATTCATCCTCCCGTTGAGGCTTAACGATAGATATGTACGTTGCTTAGGCTGGTGTGTGTGTGTGTGTGTGTGTGTGTGTGTGTGTGTGTACACACACACAGGAGTAAAGACATGGGACTTACCTACAAGGTCAAGAGACGAGGCAACACAAGTGTGAAACTTTCTCCCCTTAACGCACAAATATTATTCACACACATACGCTCACATGCTCATTAAAAGACGATGATAGCAACGAAACACACACATTATTCACACTCTCATTACAGCATAATTTACAACAAACACGTTAATTACAGCAAAATAACGTCCAGAACAACAAACACACGTTAAATACAGCAAAATAACGTCAAAGGGCAACAAACACACGTTCACCACAGCAATATGAAAACAAACACACCAACAGCATCTTATTAACAGCAACAATAAGACACACACACACACACACACACACACACACGTTCACACCCTCACTTCATAATTACAAAACTGCAGCAGCCGAGATCCTCCGTACAACCGCCAAAGTCATCCTGAGCCTTGTGCCGCCCACCATCATGGCCGGAAACGTAGTACTACCATCGGTCACTCGGGCCTTCCCTACGCACCGCATCCAGGTGACGCTGCACACAATGGTTCCATGGCCACAAACGCACCGCAGCCGTCTTCTACGGCCTTCCTCACACACCGCCGCGGGTGATGGTATTACTGTACTCTCATGGCCACAATCACGCCACACTGCCGGCTCCTGCGGCTTCCCCACAACTAGTAATTTGTCAACTGCGTCATAATCAAGGCTTGACATAACGAGTCCTTTGAGAGGGTTCCCTCACTCTCCTGCCACATTAGTATTTAGGGTAGTGAACACAAGTAGCGACGACCCAACAATGGCATTAAGTGATGAAATACACAGGGTCGTTGAAATCCCATTCACGTAACAATATACATCAAAATTATGGCTCAGAACTCAACAGATTTCCCTCAGTTGCGCCGTAGTAACCAACGTGGTTTTCACCCTTTTTGTCGCATTGTTGGGAGTTTTGAGCTTTCCATTATGCTCTAGTTTTTCATCGGTGATGCATGTGTTGGTGCATCCAGTAATTGCAGTAAACAATTAAAGAACTCTGTAAGACTCCTTTGTAGGAGAATTATGAGACACGCGTTAGCAGTGCCGATAAAAGTTGTGAGCGTGGCTCCCTCGTCAGTCGGGGTGTGTGTGTGTGTGTGTGTGTGTGTGTGTCAAGTGACCTCCCCTGGGGCCACTCAATGGGCGACGTTGCTGACACAGGGCATGGATGAGGAGCAGGGAACATTTCATCCCTAGTTGCTTGCTGCGCTCCTTTAGCAATTAGAAGTTTGACTTACGATTTATAAGTCTGTATGAATTTCCATGATAACATATCGACCAAAACTGACTCATTCCAAAAAGTTTTCAAATAATACTTTTTCACACTACCCCAGTGAACGTACGAGACCATAGTCCTTCTTCTTCCGTAATCAGCACCATCCCCAGCACAACGCTTCGGCCTTGGTTAACCGAGAGGTAAAAACCTCTTGCAGCAAAGCTACGCTGAACCTCGCCACGCGAACATGCTGTGTAGAGAAAAGATGAATGAGAGGAAGGAGAGGAATATTAAACTTGTCTGTTTGTTCGTCCTGAATAAAAGACAGAGTCGATGGCATCTTGCCTAAGACTGTCCACTAGATGACATCTTCGCCACAACTTTTGAAGACAGACAAGTGGACTCTTAACATTCTTCGCTATCACTTTGGTGCAATTTAGTTCTCTAGTTTACCGTTTCGGTAAACTTGATGAATTTACACCTCTTACCGATGGAGCCGCTCCTATCTTCTCAACATATCTTCCGCTTCCGCCCCTTCTAAGAACTATTATTCTTAACCCTTACGCGCTACCCACTCCTAGGTCGTTCTCCGTTTTCTCTCCATCAGCACGTGACTTTTCCCTTAAGGCACGTCAAAGGCGGATGCCTGGCACGCTGCCAGTGGTCGAAGATGGTTGTTTGTTATTCCCGGCTGCAGCTCACGTGACTGGAACTTTGCCGCAGAGGCTCCACGGGAGCTAAACAACGTAGAAGTGTGTTCTGTGCTAAAGAAAAGGAAGAATCATCATGAGCGTTGACTGGATATGTTTAATGTTCCATTGCGGAACATTATTTATACACTTTTTTATAAGTATTGTACCATAGAAGGTTTCAGAGGATCGACCTAACCCTGCATCTACAAAATGAGGCAAGAGACTTCCATGGCGGCTGGTGAGGCCTTGACCCATAACATGGACCGAAGAGTATCAGTTTCTCGTGTTAAGCCCTCATCATAACAGTCTGTGGGCTTGCTTTGGTCCAGAAATTTGAACTGTTAGGTGTACGAGGTTGCATGCTGGTGAGTCGCACTTGTGTAGCAGTGGGAGCTCCCTGGTGCTTGTGATAGTTTTAGTTTGCTTCTGTGCATAGTACGTAGGGCACAGAAATTACGTATTTGTTACTATCTATACTGTGTGCAGTGGGAGTTTTACACTAGTGTGGCCCCATCTCTTGGACCATCCCTATAATATCGGGCATTATTTTGAACTTGTATGCTATTTGCAATTACTGAATTTTCATTCAGTTTATTCCATTCGTCCACTAGTCATATATTATAAAAGTATCTTTTTACATCCTTTCTCTCAAGCTTTTTGATTTCAAGCAGTGGTCTCGGGTTGTTTTAGCTCTTAATTTATCAGAGAACTGTTCACTGTCTGCGTCATCCGCCCGATTTGATTACTTGAAAGTTGGGATCAGTTCACATGTCACCCTTATCTCTCCCATGGTAGGCAAATCCAAAGTGTTTAGCCTTTCCTTGTAACTCAGCCTTCTTAATTCTGGCATCATCCTTATCGTCCTCTCCTGCACCTTCTTTATCAGCACTTTGTGTTTGTATGCTAGCATCTAAGTGGTGGTGTAGCTTTGTTAGAGTATATGGCTGTGAGAGATTCGTTAGAAAACTATAGATTTACAGGTGTGCGTGGCAACGTGATCTGAGCTTGCTGGTGCGCATAGCGCTGAGGTTGTGATCTGTTGCGTAGAGAGTGCGCCTGTGAAGTAAGGCTGATGTTTTTTCTGGTAGTGTGAGTGTACTGATGACAGCAGTCGCGGTGTATACCAAACCAAGGCAGCGGGAGCGGCGTCGGTTGGCGCAACAGCCACAGGAGGCGGAGTGACACTGGCCGCCCGTGGCTGTGGTTACCATGACTACGGGGATGGTGGGCCGCCAGGCGTCGCGACGGTTTGATTCGGCTCCAGGCGTTCAAAGGGGATGATGACGTCAGGCAACGGGAGCCAATGATGCGCGACGCGAGGGGAGACGGGCTTGGGGGGGACAGGACCCCGATGTCATGTTGCTCGCTCATTGGTCTGTGTAGTCACTAACACCACCCACACTAATTTATCCCAGCTGAGTCGGGCAACGTTGAGCGGAACTCGTGATTTAAAAGAATTTACAAGAATGAGAAAACAAACGGTCAGGCTTGAATACTGCTAACAGCAGAAACCTCGCGTTGCCGAGTCTAGTTTTTTGCGAGCGTTGTTTCCAAAATACCAGCATTTACAAGCGAACCGCTCCATATGGCGCATCGGCCAACACAAACACCGCCTCCGCGGTATCGTGATATACACGCAGTGGAGGAAAGCCAAAGATACAGCAGGAAGTTGAGCCAGGGAACCAGGGGCCTTCCCCCAACACGAACATCTAATTATGTAATTCTTAAATACGCTATTGGATGAAAAGGCGTGTACAGTATAATTGCAAGATCTTTTTATTTTCTTATGTTTCTATTTTTATCTTCTCCAGCAGTCGATAACCATTAAATCCACAAGTGTGGAACACTCACCTCATGCTACACAAATAGATAATTACACACTGAAAACAGCTTCTGCAGTGAGGGAAAAAAAGATTTACAAATCTTTCCTTCCTCTTCGCAGTCAGGGATAACACCACCCAAATGGATTGTGTTAACTAAACTTGAGAATGCGGGTGACACCGCTAGGGGCTTGAAGTGGAACAAGTTAATCAGTGGTAAATCCCCCCAAAAAGACCACTTCGACTTACCGATACCATAGACTTACATAAGGGTTAGAGGATCCTATGGCGATAAGCCTTATAGTTATGATTAGCTGCCAATATTCATGATACAAACCATTTACTAGAATAAATCAACACAAATTTATATAACAAAAAATCAACTTCATCGAGCAACGCTTTGAAAGATGAAAAGCCACTAAATGTAATCTATCAATCTTTGCTGGTCCCACCTTCACATTCAATAATTCCCCCTCCAGTCACACAGATATATGTTAAAATAACACAAAATTCAGTATCATACAGGAAACATTTACTAATAGTATCACTTACCGAGATCATCAACACAACAGTATTCTGCCAGTAGTCAGGCTTTACTGACTCTTGGCTTAGGTTCCCTGGCCTTGCTGCCTCCAACCTGCCCAGTATGACCACCTTTTTGACCCACCCACTTTTAACTTATCCAGCTCCTATATCTTCTTGGCCAATCTGACTCCAGCTTGACAAATTCGATCACGCTTTCCCTGACTTAGCTCTCTCCAACCCGCTGTCATCCACCTCATGCCTTTTTCCGTTACCAAATGTCAGTACTTGTTTGGTCTTTAGTTCCGTTTGAGGCGATTTGGTAGGCTACCTTGCTTAACCATCTGAGTGACTCTCTTGATGAAGTTTTTGCTCTACACTTCACTTCCCTCACCCAAATCTAGAATCTGAGAATAGTGCAGTTTTCGATATGCAGTCCGCTGCTGGAAGTTATTCTTTCTTGAGATCACTCATTCTGGGCACTCTTGAATTACCTTTAATCCTTTTAGCGATATAGTAATCTTACTTATCAAATTCAAATGACGTGACACGAGTAATACTGCCGTAATTGTGGTCGTGTAGAATGAAATACAAAAAGACAAAAATCGAAAGAAAAGAAAAAATAATACTACGGAATGATTTCATCTCCTCTGGTGTTTGTCAACCTGACGCTTCATGGAGTAAAGATTGTAGGAAAAGGGAAAGACGAGAAAAGAAAAAGAATTGCAGTGCTCCATCCTGTGAAAAAAGAGGTGCGATAACGGCCTGTCCTCGTGTGGCTGGTTCCCACAAAGAAACTAGGGAAAGAAGCAACCAGTCGCGCGCCTCAGATGTAGATTTCTGGGGCTGGGACGAGAGCAGGCAGCTCTTGATAATTACATGATATTATCTCCACCTTATCGACCTGATGAGCTGCCCTCAAAAAGTAAGGCTCTCATGTTGTTACAGAATCGAGTAGTTCTTAAAAAGCTTAATTTTTAACCATCCTATGGTTGGTTGATTAAAAAATCAGTCTTCATTATTCTGTATCCCGATCCAATCTTACTCCACATAAATTTTTAGTTCCGTCTCATATTCCATTTGATTCTGATAATCGAAGGCTTGTATTGAGCATGTCTTTAAAGTTCTTGTAACAAAAAATGACGAAAAAAGATTATAACTCACACGGTAACTGGATCAATATGAATGAAAGGACACCACAAATCGCCGCTCTTGTTGCTGATTTAATCTCAAGCGTCGATTCCAGGCGCTGGTACATCATTTTCCCATTTAAATTCTCCCTTCACGGGTCTCCCATTACGTTACGGTGGGGGAAGAAACTAAAAGTAGAGGATGGGAAGGAGAGGGAAGCGGAAGGGAATGGTCGGATTGAAATGAACAAAAAGAGGAGAGAAAAGGGAAATCACACAATGGTGGTGAAAGGAGAGAGGACTAATGAAAGAACCCAGTTTGTCGTAATAGGAAAATAAATAGATAATGACACAGGGAAAGAAGCGAAGTCTACAGACGAAGAAAATCGTGATAGAAAATGGTACAGAGTAAAAAGAAAAAGAAGCTGTTTACGTTACTCTGAAGACTTTGTACGATGGTGGTGCTGTGAATAAGCTCGACTGCAATAACAAAGGTGTCGTTACATAAAATGAGTCAACAGCAGAGAACACACACAAGGACATAACCACTCTGTTGTGCCGATCGTAACTCAGGACTCCCTGCGGTGGGCACGTGCCCTTGTTGGAGGGAATCTGTAGAGAGGAGGCAGGAGTTAAGAACTGACAACGAAACATCCAAAATAGGACAGGCTTAACCCGGGGGCAAATATCCTTTCTCAGGAGACCCAGTATGGCCATAATGTGTCTTTTATATATCCTATTTTCTCCCCGAAACTGCCAGAGGGACTGGGGGAGAATGGAAACAGTGGCCAAATACAAGGGAAAATCATATCGTCCCCTCGCCAAACGGTGGAGGAATTTGGGGATAATTGGCCTTGTGTGCCCTCCGTCCCCCTCAAGACTTCCCGATATCTTCCTTACCCTAAAGTCGTGGAGGAAGCAGTAGGTTATGGCTGTCTTTATGGTTATTCGTGTTCCGCTCATAAACCTCTACCATAGCAAGATTTCTATTTTTTTTTCTTTTTTTTTTTAGAATTCCGTCAGCAAAAGTAAGCAAAAGGCTTTTGTTGCATACTGGCATATTTCTGGGTATGATGTATGTTCTTGGAAAGAATCTGAACCTCTGTGACAGCATAGAAGGACCAGATGTCTTTGACCACCTCCAAATCATACAGTATTTTAAAACACCCACAATAATTTCTCAAGCTAAATGGAACATGAGGACCGGCTAGTCACCCTTAAAGCACATTATTCCTCTGCTGTTATTGCTGAACCATGCCACTACAACAGGAGCTTGCGAATGAGGGAGAAGCCGAGCCAACATTAACGGTCAGACTAAGAACCAGTGCTGGAATTTAGAGGCCTATTTGAGGTCTATACCTGGCTTCCGCTGAAGGACAGAGTCCAGGCCACCAGTTGAGGTCGAAAACTGTCATTCACTGAAAGTCAGAAGTCGGGCTGGAAGTTGAGGTCACTTAGGTGTCAAAGGCCAGACCAGCACTAAATATCAGAAGCTGGGCTACAACTAGCGACCAAACTGGAAGTCATATTATGGGTCATCACTGAAGATCAGCAGCCGGACGACCAACGTAGCATCGATGCCGCGCCCCAACTAAAGGTTGATGACCGAGTCGTCACTGGAAGTCAGAAGCTGACTATCCGTCAGTGGGTGGAGGAGACTTAGCTACCACTGGAGGTACAATGCCAGGCCGCCACAAGCTATTCCGTTATCGAAGGCCGGGGGCAGGTTACCACCTCTGACCAAATATCGGCAGAAACTATCTAGGACCTCACACAGGAACTATCGTTAACACCAAGAACTACGGCCAAATCTTATAGTTCTAGAAACCACGCTTACAATGACCCCATCTACGAGTTGTAGCCACTACCACCTTTCCAACAGTTCAGAGCCTTTCGCGCTGCTATTCCAGTTATGCTGTCTCTCTGTCTATCAACATATCTATCTATCTATCTAGCTACTGTTTATCTATCTATGTATAAATCAAGATGGTGAGTAAATTCGAGAGAGCTTCTGAGTTTTATCTATCTGTCTGTCTCTGGGACCACTCTGAAGAAAATCTAATTTGCATAGTATGCCAAAGGAAAATATAGATGCCTGAAATAGTGGGAAAGTACGGCAATGATTCTTGTGTAAGACAAAATATATTCAATTTGGTAAAGTATTATATGCAAATTATACACAAAACTGCTTCTAATTGGACTTTCCCTTCTTTTGAGAAGCTGAACCATATTTCAGTGAATATATGCAGTTATGTCAAAAACTGTCCTCATGGTAAATACAATTATGTAACTCGCTCTTCCTCTAGCGGCCACAATTGCTATAGGAAGGCATGAAGGAGACTCACAGTACCAATTCTTATCCTTCTAATCGTCACGCTTTTGATCCCAGTGTGTACATGCCAGAGAAATCATGACCTCTACCATCTCTCCTCCCACTCGCCAGTGACATTCGCTGTAAAACCAAAACTCTTCAGATTTTAAACCACATGTTATTTTCTCTCACAAATTATCCTTTCTGCATGAGAAGCAAACGATACCAGCATCTATATGCTGTTGATTTCATAGTTAACAACACCTAACCGGTTGATTTTGAACCACACATCAAACACAACGTGGTAAGCAGTAACCAGCCTGTCTCCTGCCGCAGGTCACGGCGGGGTGAACCAGCTGGGCGGAGTGTTCGTGAACGGGCGGCCGCTCCCGGACATGGTTCGTCAGAGGATCGTGGAGCTGGCCCACAACGGCGTCCGCCCCTGCGACATCTCCCGCCAGCTCCGCGTCTCCCACGGATGCGTCTCCAAGATCCTCTCCAAGTAAGCATCTTCAGAAGTAGTAGGAGTAGTCGTACTAATAGAAGCAGTAGAAGTAGTAGTAGTAGCAATAGTAGTAGTAGTAATAGTGGTATTAGTAGTAGTAATAGCAGCAGTGGTGGTTGTCGTAGTTGTAGTGGCAGTAGCGACAGCAGGAACATAGCAGCAGTATCACCATCAGTAGTAGTAACAGCAGTGGTGCTGGTGGTGGTAATGGCAGTCAAAATACTGGTACAAATCCGAACGATATGAGTAACATTCTGATCTAAAAGGAGGCTATGAATTACAAAGGTGGGAGATTTCTTCTTCAGTCGTCAAGGTAAACTGATCCTTACAACTCTTCTAAAGGTGACATTACTATCAGCGTTAATGCCAGGCACGTGTTTAGTGGTGGAATATACATCCATAAGAAATATTACTCCAGATATATAAAGATCATACATATTTCGAATAGAACCATTAACTTGTGTCTTTCAACAAACTCCTGTAGTAAAGTCGCCTCATCCTTCCCACATATCGACACATATTCGCCACGCCAACAAAGTCATCTGTAGTATAAACATCACTGCAAATACGCCATCCAATAGAAGGACAGTTTCGTCTCTGTCTTTCTACTCACTCTTCCGGCCTAATGTTAAACCTGGTTGATGTATGTGTGTGTGTGTTCTCTAATTCTAGATAACAGCCTCTTTCCAGCACCAACTGTCAACCACATGAAATTTTCATAACCTACTACATCTTCTACACCTTATATTCTCTCACCTTATGTACCCTCAGGCTAGTCAGGCTTACAGGCTAGTCGTAAGCCTGTCATTGATTACCCAATTCCTCCTCCTAAAAGTTCTGAATTGACTGACGGGAGTTATCCGGAGAATTACCAGACGTTCTGTCTACTAGATCTCCGCCACAGTCTCATCTCACCGAAACCTTGCATGACGCTGCTAGTTGGACATAGGTCGGCACATTAAAGACAGCCATATTAGTCAAACAGGGATCAAGAGGATATAAGGGCACTAAAGGATGGGGAAGGGGAAGGATTGGTTGCATCGGTAAAGGAAACAGGATATCATGATGGGTATGTAAACTTTCAATTGTTATGAAAATGTTGCAGTGCAATCTTTGAAATAGGCTTCCTGTGTGAAATAATATTTAGGCAAAGGAAAGAGAAGAGCAAGTAGCCTGCGTTCATGCATGGGAATTAATGTATATATATATATATATATATATATATATATATATATATATATAACGAGAAAGTCACTTTTCAGGTTAATAGGTCCTTCAGTCACATGGATAGAATTTTACTGATAGATGCGAGGGCGAATAACCTGCAAGTGCCCATCGATAAGTTACACAGAAGAAAGACATTTTAAGAAAAACATTTCATCGTAAAAGACTTTCATTTTAAGCCTTTATTGATTTCTGAGACCAGCCCTGAGAACTAAAGCATCATTTATAATCAAAGAAAGAGTCTGCCTTTTAAATGACAGCCAAGTGTTGTGGCTGGTGCACGGTGCTCAGCCCCTCTGGTAGATAGATGTTAACGATATATAACAACAACATAAGCGCAGGCTGGACACTGAGTCTGAACCGAGTAGTCATCCCCGTCTTTTATCCATGACAATTTGCATACAAATCGAGTTAGTGTCACGCCATCTGCCCTTTGCCCGGAGTCATTCTCACTCGCCGATGTATTAATTTCTCGTCCACTGGTTTTGTGATTAATCAGGTCGTTTTTAACGCCGAATAGATGAGATTTTCAGGAACATTTGTTATTCAGGAGCAAAATTTATGACCTGTCCCAAATCGTTGGTTTATTATGAGAGACAAAATAGAACATCTGTCTTTAGAGGATTGTATTTTTGTTTTTTCACGATGGATATTTTCGTTAAACTTTTCTTATTAATATTAAGAGTAAAACTGTAGATTCTTATGGTACTATTAACATGAAATCCACACGCCTTTCTCCTGAGGTCTAAGAAACTGGCTAGGAGGAACGTATCATTGTACAGGTATGATCCAACAACTGACATGTGTACAGTCACATTTGCATATGTGTCCTTAGTTCTTCCACACGCTCCCTCATTCCCCTAAACAACGTTATATCCACACTCTGTACATTTGTCTCAGCTGGAAAATGTATTAGCAGTCAGCTTCCTCACCCACTATATTCACCATTCCCTACATACATCGACATGGTCATTTCAGAGTATGTATATTGTCTCTCCTTGCGTTGCGGTAAGATGCGCCACTTGTTTTCCTTCTGCTGAAGTTTTTGAGTGCACCTATCAGTATCACCATCATCTACCCATACAATCTATTTGAACCTTTCTTTTCATTTATGTTTCTCTGCTTTTATTTTCCTTTGAGTTTCTGAAATTTTGCGGTTCTGAACTTTTATATTTTCTGTGTTTTCGAACTTTTAGTTTTGTCCGTGTTTTTGAACCCTTATTTTCGTTTGTGTTTTTGAACCTTTATGTTACTTTAGCGTTTCGTTCACCGGAATAGTTCAGCGTCTTACACCCTGGCCCGTGCTTGCTCAGTCATCCACCTACGACATCTACAGAAATAATTCATCTAGCTCGTTCCATCTGTTCATACACCTCACCCGCGATTTTCGCTTTGACTGTTATCACACACTTAATCCCTTTGTATATTTCGATCTGTTCCTTTACTGATTAATTCACCTAACCATCGTCATAGATATGTTTCACTTATACTATTCATCCAAGCAATACATTCATCAATTCAGGAACCCCATGACCTCCGAAAGTTCTCTCTCACCAACACCATCCACATGTTTCCTTATCTTTCTGTTTACTTGGTTCGTCAGAACTAAACTCAAGACTCCCTGACTATTCACAGAAAGACGTGGTACTGGTCACCTTCACTCTCTTTCACCCTCTTCTATTGTAAAGTCATTCATATTAGATGATATTCTCCATGTTGCCTCTCTGACCATAACAAGCAAACTAAGGAAATAGCTTCGTGGTCTGTTAGTCGGCACACACACCATCAAGGGGTACAACAGTCACAGCAACTTAAAAACTTATTTCCAGAACGCATTTTGAGTGTCCCCTCGAGGTTGTAGATCAGAAAGTGACCTCTCACTTACGAAGGGCTTTCATCCAACCACTGTTCACAAGTGTCGTTCATCCACTTCAGTTCTGTCGCATCTTCAAATATGTCCCAAATTCACATTCATGAGTGCCTGGTATCTTGCTCTGAGCGTTGTAAATGATTTTAGTTCTTAGTTCACCAGTTCCGAAGATCGTCCTGCCAAACTGTGTTCAGATCTGAACTGGTATTGTTGCCTTTAAGGGATACGAGGCTAGAAATTTCGTATACGGATTACCCACTCTGCTTATATTCCGGAATATGGCTCACGTTTGAATCACTTCTCGAGATTTATGGGAAAAGACCGGATATTTCTCATTCCTTTGCGATTCTTCATCAGTAAGTCAAAATAACCGATGGGGAAAGAATCACACCTGGCAGCTGGTGGACCATAGATGGTATCTTTCTTCGTCGATCACGGTAATACATTTCTTGGACCTGTTGTTATTGGCCAGGTCAGCAGCGAGAAGTGATCAATAATCTCAAGTGGCACGGCAGTTTCCCCATCTCGTAGGAAGCCTCTTCCTCCTTTGTTTCCTCTCTTGTCCCCTTCTTTATATACTCCCAATAACGCCGTTCATTTTCTTGCCTTGATGTACTTAACGTCAGTTTCTGATATATATTGTAGGGGGACAGCGTAGGAGAAGCGTGATGGCTGCTGCCTCGCTCGGGCCCCATCCATACCCGAGATACAAGCCAGGAAGGAAGGGAGGAGGGACAGAGGAACCGAGTGGGGCTGAAAAGGGCCGCTTTATCAGTAGGGGAAGAGGGAAAATAAAGAGCTGGGTGCAGAGCAGCACAAAAAATGTAGCGTAATCACTTTTCTCTATAAAACAAAGGAGTAAGAGACAGGTCTCGGGGCCACCGTGCCATTTTCTGATGACTCCAGAGATTTATAAACATTTGTCAGGTGTAACTATTCCCATGTGTTTATTTTCAATGATTAATTTTTCAGCCTTTCGCTTCTTAAGAGCATAAACCATTTTCGATGCAGCAGTGTTAGCAAATTTCTTGGGATGCTACCATAGAACATGGGACATCTGGGGGGAAATCCGCTCTTGGTCAACACACACCGTATCCCACCTTTTCAGGGGATCTTTGTATTCTTGCACGTTTCATTCTGTGGGATATATTTCTTTCATTCATAACCTTAAGACATACTAATGTTCTTAAGAAGATACATTTCTCCGAGAAAAAAATTACCAAAAATTGAATGTAATAGGTAAGGGTATTTCTCTCGTACGAAAAGAATGATGTTATATATCAAAAATACCTTAACGAAAGGCTGCTCTACTTGAAAGTGGCATTGAAAGTATCTCATAATGCCTCCCCTCAACGACATAAAATTAAGTGTTTAATCATATGTCTCAATTGCCCTTAAACCATATTTCCATCCGAGATTCGCATTCAGAATGAAAATTAGATCTATTGCCGAGGTTTTTTTAAAAAATCTATTTCTCCTCGAAAAATACCCAAAAATTGAAGGTGATAGTTCAGGGTATTTTGTTACCCGAAAAGTTTTTGTTTCAAAATTGAAATAAACCCTATTGAAAGTCTCCTGCACTTGAAAGTGTGACCAAAACTATCCCGTAATGCTTCACTGGCCGATATATACCCATTAAATTTGAAGGAAATCGTCAAAAAATTATTGAAAGATGCAATAATTCAAACGCTGAATTACAAGTCTTTATGATTCTTAGACAATATTCTAACGCCAAATTCGTATTCAACAGGCGCACAAGGGAAAGAGTGAATTAGAGCGATGTAGTATACAGGGGCCGACGTGCTGTCAATTAGCTGAACCAAGGTATATAAAAGGGTCAGGGGAAGGACACAGTTGTGGATAGGGGGCTGTGGTTTCGGTACATTACACAAGACAGCCAAAGAGTGGATGTGAGCCAATGAGACCAAATTTTTCGTCTGTTTCTTGATCTATCGCGGGGAACGGCGACACTCATAAATAAATGTATCTGATGTAATTGTCTGATACCGTTAGCTGCGGCTGTGGCCTGACTGAGCTCATCTAAGTCTCACAAACACAAACATTCCTTCTTGCAGGTACTATGAGACGGGATCCATCAGACCCGGTGTCATCGGCGGGTCTAAGCCCAAGGTGGCC
>JAYMFT010018657.1:0-16531 GCA_038088735.1 Panulirus argus
TAAACTAAATCTCTCTCTCTCTCTCTCTCTCTCTCTCTCTCTCTCTCTCTCTCTCTCTCTCTCTCTCTCTCTCTTTCAGTAAAGAGCATCAGTTGAGGCCGAGGCCGTTCAGAGGCGTACACGCCCCCACCGCCACAACACAACAGGCCACACTGGTGGGTCAGGATCAATCAGAGACGTGTGGAGGAAACTCTACATCATGAGCGAATCATTGATCCCCACCACCACCACCACCGCCACACCTGGACCTACAAACACAGCCGCCTCCCTCCATCACGCAAACTCCATCAAAGATTCTTTACCTGTTATTCTTCATGCTTGTGACTCCTAGCTCGAGAGACGATAAGAAAGTTCTTTCATGAATCTCTTAACACAGTGTCTGCAGATCTGTATGCAGAGATACTGTATGTGAGGGAAAAAGGGGAATCTGACTGGAAATCAAACCGAAAAGTCACACCACCAACATTTCCGGCTTTTTTTTCTCTATAATTTGTGCTAATCTTCTCGATATCTGCAAAATTTCCCTGGCGGTTCCCTGACCCTTGGGTCTTCCTCCCTGATATGTTTGAGTCCCGAGGGATCGTAACGGTGCAATGACACCGAGTCTGTACCTCCCTAATGGTTAACCCTTTCAGGACGACGGTACAACCCTTATACCATGGAGATACGACCCAGAGGCACGACGGCACGACCCTTGAATAGGACAGCACCACCACTCAGCACGCCGGTACGACTCTTAAGCACGATGGTACGATCACTGAACACAACGGCACGACCCTTGGATATTATGGTGTGGCCTTTTGGACCCCGACCTCTGAGGGATGAGTCAAAGGCCAGGCCGTCATACCCACGACTCGCGCTCAAGCGATTAACAATAAACGCAAATGCAGAGCGAATAAAACTGTAAGACTTTCGACCATTTAAGGATCTTGTGAAGCGAGAGTTACCGAGACAGAGGGAGACACCTTGTGATCTGCACCGCAGCGCCCTCCACCACGAGTAGAGTTGCTAGCCAACCCCGTCGAGACGCAGGACCTTCTTACATCAAAAAAATTTCACCAGATCTGCGCCCTCCCGACTAACTCTCTGGTCTCAATATCACACTGTAATTACTTCCAATATCCTTCACGTATATATATAATCCAATCCTTCCCCCACACCATTCTCTCTTGATCAGGGTGGGACTTCAGCATTAGCCATATGCTACTTTAACACACTTGAGCATATGATAATAAACAAGAAATCTCTTAAGTAGTAAACATCATAAACGCCTCTATAGATTTTCACGTTACTGTACAAAACATCACAACACACACACACACACACACACACACACACACACACACACACAAACATACAAACACACACACGAGTTAAGGGAAAGGTTAGAGGCTTTAAATTTGCCTACCTTAGAAGAGAGAAGAGTTAGTGGTGACCTGATCATAACTTTTAAGTTTTTAAAACAGAACGATAACGCAGACAGCAAACAGTTCTTCGAGAGATGTAGGAATAGAGAAACCAGAAGACGTGACATGAAATTAAGTAAGAAAGATTTACATAAGTCTTTTCAGAGGATATAGTTAATGCAGACAGCATACGGAACCTTAAGAAGTTGTAAGATGGAGAAAATGTTCAAGAGATGGTACCCACAAGTATAGAGCTCCCTTCCCGTACAGTACAAATTAGTAATCATAAATAAGTAATCAAGCACACATACACACACACTGGAAAACCAGCCTAACCTAATCATGAAGTTAGATTAAATGTATTGTAAGACACGATTGGTTGGGTTAAACTGAAGACCTATGCAAAATCTGGCAACCCAATCCTGGGCATCCACAGAAGCTGACCTGTGGGCTATAACGTTTGAGACTAACGTTCAGCTATAAATAGGAATAAACCTCGAAAAGCATTGGCGAATGACCTGTGATTACACTTAATGACCTACGGAAATTATAAAGGTGGAACGATCTAAACACACGAAGAAATTATCAATAATTTGTACGATGTTTGAAATGTCTTCTCAGAGTAAAAGAAATATAAGGGTTTGTTTGTGAGGAATAAACTAAGAACGATTTAGAAAGTATAGAAAGATAATATAACTCAAAAAACAGAGATGGTTATAACCTTGTAAAGTCACTACTATTATCAGTAAGTTAGGACACTGAAACGCTTCCACCAAACGTCAAAAACAGAAAATTATAAGAAAGAAATTATGATACTAATGAAATTTCTTAAAGTGAATCTTTAGACGCAAAACTATAAGGGTGCAAAAAAAAAAGAATTGAAAAAAGTGGAAAATTATAACTCGCAGAAAGGTTTCCAGATACCTAAGGTAAAGACTGTAAACAGTGATGGACAATTTTGTAAATCATGGTTAAAAAGTTTCTTTATTTGTCGGAAAAGTTTGAGTTTTGTGTAAGGAGAATTCGTTATGCACATTGGGAAACTTTTTAAAATACGGTGAAGTTTATAAATCATAGTCAAAAATTTCTAATCCATGGTGGGAAAGTTTGTAAACCACAGATGAAAAGTTAATATACAAAGAGCGATGAAAACTTATTTTAGATTGTGGAAAAGTTTGCAGACCTCTAGGCAAAAAGTTTGATAATCAGAAAAAGTAAACCATAAGAAAAGATAAAGTATGCAGACAATAATGGAAAAGTTGGTGAAGCGTTGTGGGAAAGTCTGTAAACATAGCATGAAATTTTGTAAACGTCAGTTTACATGGGTTTCATGATGGAATAGTTTCCAGACATCGCTCTTCTTCGCTGACTCACAAACAGACCAACAGTACGGAAACCCCAAAGACGAAGGCGGAAAAGCCAGGTTGAGAAATCAAAACAAGGCAAAACTAGCATTTCTAAGTTTCTTGGAGTAAAATAGTAGAGGAGGAAAGCAGGGTGATGACAGTGTCATAATAAGCACGAGTATAAAATGCTATGATCTTTAAGGACCTCGTCCCACCATCCAGTAGTAATATCCTTTCTCGTGTTGCTAGTGCCTGGTCTCTTGAGAGAACCTGAGAAATCCTATTCTGTAGCCCCTGATATCTGGAAACCTTGTGCCAGGGTGTGGCATCAGGTGTCATGTTCACTAGCTAGGATGACACCACCGAACTCATCTTCACGACACCCAGGAAACTGTCACTATCATGTTCATCTCATGTCCCAGCTTTCCTCTTTTGCCTTCCCTCCCTCACTCTGTTCTCCTACATCTCTCCTCCTCCGTGACCGGTCGATCCCCGTAAGTGCTGACAGATTAACAATCTCTCCCTATCCCCATACCGATAGCTGTGTTCCTCTGGCTGGTGTTCTGTTTCGTACACTCTTCCTCTCTTCCATCAATGACCCTCTTTCCTCAACATGTAACCAGATGCGCCCATACGCTCACGACTCAACAATGTCTTCCTTCACTGCTTTCGTATCCGCTTCATCATCTCTTGCTCAATCTACGTCACCTCTCGTCACAACTATCTCTATATACTTATGATTTAGACAGGATTTCCTGGTAGGGAAGACGTAATATACTTAAGTTTAAGGCCTCAAAATCCCTCACGGAATTTTCATGTTCCTTTGATGTCTGTATCGTTCCACCACTCAACATGGTAAAAAAACTTGGTGCTACTGTAACACCTGGCCGGTCTTGGATACACAGCATTACACAAATAGTCTGACACTCCTGTACCCCCGTGTGGGGCGGGCTGACACTCCCACATATGTACGTCTCTGTTGATCCTGCCACCTCATGAGGTGGTCTTCCTCGGGCCAGGTGGTCCTACCGTCTCCAGCTCCGACTGTTTTCTAATCCTCCAGTCTACAGGTCCTCCCAGATCTCTCCAGGTCATCTCCAGGTCCTCGCGTCTGCAGGTCCTACCAGATCCACCCCCTGGTCTTCCCCTCTTTCTCCCCTTCCCTGAAGCGCCCCTCCACTGCCACAGGTCACGCCACGCCACCCTCCACATCCTGACCACCACACACGCCACCCTCCACACCATCCCTCACCACAACACACGCTATTTTCTAACGCTCACGGTAAACAGCAAATCACAGTGTTTGCTTCTGCTATTCTGGGTATAAGTAAAATTCACGTGATTCTTGAAGAGAAGGCATAATGGTCCCATCACAGAGACAGACCATTTACACCGTACTTCTAAACCACTGAAATAAATTATCAAAATATCACGGAGCTTAATAAAAGAATATATGAGTCTTTCTAATGGTGTGGAAACTACTATTACGACTGTAAAGGAAGTAAGACTGGGGAATGATTTTCCATATCTGTATTCCGATAAAGATCTTCGCCGTATGTCTCCAAACACCTGGTTAGAACAGCTGATTTACATACTCCTAGCGAGAGATGACGGACTGTTGTGTTTCGTGGGTGTGTTCGTAAGTCGGGTCTGTGATTACTGTCTTGATTACCATTTGTGTGCTGCTCTTATCCAGCTCTGTCTCTTAACCTTGCATATATGTACCTTGTCTTTACTCTTATGCACACACACACACACACACACACACACAAACCCAAGCCTATGTATACACATGCACGCATGGCCGTGCATGTGAGTATTTATGTGAGTTCATATGTGTATACAATCGTAGATGTGTGTATCAGCGATCACGTCTGGTTCGAAGCTGGCAACCACCTTACTGATGACGTCTGGCCATATGTTCCAGTTGAAATTTTGTGCTGGGCGGCTCCAAAGGGGGTGCCAAACCCCGCCCCCAAAGGCTGGAGACCTTACTATTGGTAATCAATGGAGACTTGAGGTGAAGAGCCCGCTAAGGATATTCATTCCTGCGGCAGGAGCCCTTGCCGCTCCGGCAGGAACCCTCGACGCTGAAAAAATCGATGGAGACGAACCAAGGTGTCACTTTTTGTTCGTTTGACTGACAGTTCCGTGTCATGAAATCAGTCATATGACACGCTTAAAGGTCCTCTGTGTGTTGCCTCAATAATAATAATAATAATAATAATATATGGGACCAGCGAAATGTTTGTGAGATACACATTGTCTGATGGGGACATTTAAACGTATTCTGATAACAGTTCCATTCCAATATCCGCTTCATTTTCTCTCAGCAGAGCCAGAGGCGGGTAGCGCAGCAATCCACTCTTGAGAAATCTACTCAGATGCTAAAGTCTCCATGAACGAGTCCTGAAGGCACGCTTGTAAACATTTTCTGATCAATAATTTACCAAGTTTCTCGTTAACTTTGAGATCACTGGTCTCGGGATACTGATTAGTTATATGCCAAACATTCTGGCATAAAAGTATAAATTGGTGATTGTGGAAATGACGAGAATTATAAAATTAAGAAGTAATAATGTGGTAAAAAAAATCATCATGAATAAGTATAATAAAACCTACATGATCTGGGCCACTGTTTCTGGCTTACACACCCGAGCCAAATATGGTAGACATCCCATTAAACCCAGGTCAGGTACTGTCGAAGTAGCGCGTCGAACGGAATGTCTGTACTAAATCTGGCTTTGGTTTTCGCTTCCCGCTTCTGTTTCTCTCACTAGCCTGACAATATTTCACGGTAAATGGCACCAGCTGCGGTGCTCGAAAACCATCTGTGGGTAATATGCATTGTTCTGTGGACCATGATAGCCACTGTTAGCGTACAGCCTCCCTCGTGAGTCTGCCAACGGATGTTTGTCTCGTTATGACGAGGAAATGTCTCATGTGTAGCGTGAATACCCTCTGGTCGTGTGATGCTCCCTACACTTGGCCCCTGGAACACAGTAGGATTGCATAGCACGACAATACGACCCTTGGGCACGACGGCACGGCCCTTTACTATGATGGCTTGGCCTTTGTCCCTGCCTGAACGTGTGTCGTCCTTTAGCTATTAATATGTGTGGCTGTACTGTATTGTTATTATCATTATTCTCATTATCATTACAATTATTATCTCTAAGGCTGCAGTCGCGAACAGAAGGCCTCAACGTGGCCAAGCCTTGATCGGGATATATAAAAAGAGCAAAAGCTAGAGACAGAAAAAGAACTGAATTGGCAAAACAGTCTGAGGAGGTGGGACGGACGGTTGCCCGCATCCCAGATGGCAAATATGAATGTTTTGATTTTACACGGTGAATGATCTTTATGGCTGTCTTGGCTATTCAGACTCCTGCCAGCACCATCAGAGGCCAGGCTGGTGACAGTTGAATAATAATAAACTAAGAGGAATATGTCAGTACGTAACTTGCTTCCCCAGGGTTATAACTAGTGTTCTGACTCTACTGGCATTCCCCTGTTGCACCGTCCGAAAGATTCTGTACACACGGCACTTTTCAGAGGTCATGTACAACAATCTGTCTACATTAACAGTAAAACGAGCGACGGAAGACAAATTTGTTTCGAAGACATACACACGGCTGTGTGCTGGACAAACATGGTCAATCCAATAGTAGGTCTGTTGTTTATGTTACTAGTTAGCCACACCCGCACTAAGTGAACAGTGTCGCTCGTTTCCACTGATAACCGTAAATAAAGGTGTAACAAATTGATATATATGTTAACAATCTAAATGCGTGTATTACTGGAAAGGTGTAAAACTGTGTGGGGAATTTTTTTTTTATTTCTTAAATACATGCACAAAAAATCCAATGATCTTGAGATCAGAAAGAATCATAATCTTATCTTGTTGCATTCTTTACTGATCCACCATCATGGCTGTACACCTGAACAGTCGCAAGTAGGAATCTATTCCGGAATCTCAACACATCGCACTAAACAGTGAATGGATTCCTATTCCCATTTCCATTCCAAATCTTCATAAGTAATGTTAATTACGGGATCAAATTCACGGTGTGAACCAGCGAAACACCTGCAGCTTCAAAAGCCTGGTCTCGAAGCTAACAATGGGACACCTGAGCCCCCAACAGCCACCTCTGGAAGAGCTTCCACGGTTTTTCTTCCTTTTATATCAGGACTTTGCAGGAAGTCTCCTCAGCTGCCCTGTGGAAAACACTGCGACGTCACTCTTTGCTATGTCATTCCCAGAAGGTTAGCAATAAACGCTGATAAAATGGAATACACAAAATTTGACCCCACAGTCACAACGTTGCGTCGAGTGGCCGTGGAAGCGAGTCTCCCCCAAGCCTTCGACAAGAACAGCCTTACAGAGTGTTCTGGGTTGCAGTCTTGATTGTTGATGTTATGCGACTTTATTGCGAAGTACCGTCAGCTCTTTACAATTTACATCGAAAACCAACAGATAATAAAAACTACCAAATAAAATTCAGATAATTTAGAAATGTAAGGTTATGAATATATATTTCTGTAGATACGGTAATACTAATCCCGAAATACGTCGAAGGAAAACATCATAATCTCCAAAAAATCCCACTGGCAGAATTACGAATAAATGAAATACATTGCGAACATTCATTCACTTTGTACATTCCCTCCTCTGTGAAACAATAGAAAAAAAGCAAGTTTTCCTTCATTTCAAGGAAAAACATTTCACGCTGTTAATCATCTATGGGCATACGTTTTCGATAACGCAGATAACTTAGATTAACCACCTCGAGCCACCCTAGAGGACGTAAGGAGCCGTCATGACCATGATAGCTAACAAGATTTTCCACAAGAATAAACTTTAATGATCTTGGCGACTTGTGTCTCACACGGTTATGATGGAGGATGGCGCGGCTGACACACAAACAGGAAACTGAATTATCAACATCATTCAATTATTCACCGTTGTCTGCGATAATCTATAACTGTCATTATACATACAAAGGCGTAAAATAAGAGTGGAAAACTTATGGCATACAAGGCTACAAGATTCAAGCACTCAACCATAGATTAAAGAAATGAAATCGACATTCAGCGCTCAAAGGCACGCTCAGTGCTCACAGGCACGCTCAAATATCGTTAATCTTATGGGTCCCTTCATGCGTGCAGCAAGACGGGACGGAACGACCCTTTGAATATAACGGTGCGATCCTTGCGCACGACAGTACGATCCTTGGGCATGGTGACCTGGCCTTTAACTTGACCCTTTAGTGTCAGGTCATCATACCCAAAGGTTCCACCATCACAGCTTAAGGAGGGTACAGTCCAGCTTAAGGATCGCTTCGACGTATTTGAAGGATTAAGAAAAGGATATTACGCTGTGACACAACGGTTACAAGTTCCACACGAACTCTTGACTGAATATAAAAATTCGTGCATGAATGTGATTTTGCGCATATGAAAACTGAAAAGCCTAAGACGGAATTTTGAGCAAGAGATCCATCCCACTAAACGAATTAGGTGAAACGTATTTTTGCACATTTGGAAATATATTCTGAAATTTCGTAGAGCACAAAAACTTTGAATCACTGACATAAATTCTCTCTGTCTCCTATCAAACATATCATCAAGTCAAGCTCTCTGCGTATATACAGTCTATTAAGTTGTGAATTTAAATATAATCTGATAAAATTACTTATGCCTTCCAAGTAAGGAATGTATTCTTTTCGCTTTTGAAAATGAAGACCTAAAGAGAGAAAGCTTCAAAAAACTTTAGACCCATACAACTATCAATATCTGTGTGATAAATAAGATCTTTTTAGCACCGTAGGTCTCACGTTTTCTATCTTCCAGCGTTTATCGAGAGGTCTCGTAAACGAGTGTGAGCGCAGGGCCCCACTGTGGGCGGGGGAACCCCTGCCCCTGTACTAGCCACTGGAACAACTAACTCTCCTGGGAAGAAAAAAAATATTTAGTTCTGTCCTACACCTAATGTGTCCGTCATATATGATAAAAAAAACTCAGAGGGTTTAAAAGATGGTATATGAGAGAATAAAAGCATTAAAAAATTATAATGATTAGCATTTTGCTTTATAAACACGGAACCATTTTGGATTTTAGCCGGAGGTGGGCATTTCAGTGTTTCCAAAGGAGAATGTCGAGTTAGCCTATGGTAAGGCGGAGCTGCACTGCGGCACTTGGAGCCACTGCACACTGGCAAACGTGCTGCAACTCACGAGGATTTTCTCAAAGTCTGCAAAAAGGATTTGGACTGCAAGAGATATTGTGGCGGTGCAGGAGATTCATTGCTCATGGACACACCACTTGGGAAGGTAGCTATTGCTCTGCGTTGTACACTATCGCTTTCTTTGTGTCATTTCCATACGTGGCGGTTTTCAGCTTCCTGGAAGACGATTCGTATCTAGAGTGTCAACATGTGTGTCAGTCATATGACAATATAAGTGTAAACCAACCTTCCAGTCAGCTTGTCCTGGAAGTGTCAACCTTCAAGTCCCATAACTTCTCCTCAGTTCGCTGCTATTTCGTCTGGTTCTTTGTTATCTTCGATTGAACCACAAAAATATTTTTTCTGAACCTCAGTTCCATTTCTAATTACTGCTGCCTATTCATTAACTCCCTCGCAGACACAATAGAACCTCTCTCTAGCAATGTTCCATACTCTGCACTCTTGAACTCTGTTTACCAACGTATAACCCGAAGATTTTATTTACTTCTGTACGGTTACTGAATATATATTTTCTGTTGTAGATTTAGTTTCCTCCCTGATTACACCGTCACTTCTTCGCTGTTCTATAAAAGCATGATCACCTTCTGACGGGGAGCGCCATGCGTACGTATTGTTTTGTATCTCCAGGATCTTGGACGTGACGAGCAGCCTGATGGCGTGTCAGGCCCTCTGACTGTAGCATGATCCGCAACATACTCGAAAAAAAAAAAGTTTTCCTTACCACAGCCTCAGAATTTACGTCTCCATGATTCTCTTCCTCCATGCGGGTTCGGGTGTTCCCAGTCGACCTCGCTGGTGTCCTAATCGTCCATCCTTCACCACTTCCCTTCAGGAACTTCACTGAAATACTTAATCCGTCTCATCGGCTCTTTTTTTTCAAAGGATAGTTTTCCATTAAGATGCAGATCCCTGCTACCATTCATTTTTTTTTTTTTCCATTATGTACAGTCTGAGAGGCCCATCCTTGACCATTTAGTTCCAAAGCCTCTCACTAGAGGGCTCGTGTTCCTTCCTCGTTACCACCTGCGGTTGAGGAAAGATTACATGCGGGTCAATCCTTCTGGTAAGCTTCGTCTCAAATATAGCAATATCAGCTGCGGTTTAACTTACGCCAAGCTTATCCCTGCATTACAACACGATGCTTCGATTTCTGAAAGCGACGGTACCTCGACGGTACGATCATTGAGAACGACGTTACGACCCCTTGTGCACAACGGTACAACCCTGGCCTTTGACCTGACCCTTCAACGCCCTACGCCATCATAAGCAAAGGTCGTATCCTCGTACTTAAGGAAACTCATTCCACTTCATTGTTGTTTGCTACAAAATTATGTGCACTAGTATAAACGCTTTAATCTTTGTTCTCCATCTGATATCTGTCTGACGTGTGTGTGTGTGTGTGTGTGTGTCAGGAAAATACGGGCGTGTATTTAGTGGAGCATGGCAAGAGTCATGAAGCCAGGCAGGTATTGACTGCGGTGGGCCTGTAGTCTGCCAACTGGCCAAGGCGGAAGGCCACCACAGCCAGAGCCTGGGTAACAGACACCAGCCGAGCCGTGTTACGGGTCACACCATGGGGTCAGCACAATACGCTACACGTAACCATCTTCCACAGTTCCCATTAGAATGCACTCTGGTACCACATGCATTATGCAATGCGAATCTGTAGCCCTCACCACAGACGTCCAGTAAGACACTGTCCCATGTACCACAGATAATTACATAACCGTTTACAAGGTTTACAGATATATCATGTAACACTCTGACCATGGAGTCGGCTGCATGAGTTCATACTTTAACACATATTTCCAATGCACATTTCACATACTTCTGACATATTTTCACATATTTCTAATCTATTTCTATCACAAGATACTTGGTCGTCGGGATGACCCAATAGAGTTGACAGAAAGTCTCCCTCTGTCCAAAACAAATGATTTAGTTTCATTTTGTCCTTGATACTCAGGAACGGCATATGATGTGAGTATACCCGTAAGTTTACTCTCGTTTTACGGTGTAGCTTTATTATGGTTTACCTTTAATATGGTGTAGGTTTATTGTCGTTTATCTTTACCGCTGCGCAGGTTTACTGTGAAGCAAAAGATATGCAAATATTTCGCTTAAACTCGCACAAGAGCAGCGACCCAATGATGCCCAGGTCGGTGTAACAGTTTCTCTTCTGAAGCTTGAGGATTCTGAAGCATAAAAGAGTGAACGGGCGATCTGGATGATGGTTTGTAACTACTGGGTGGAATGGGCAATTAAGGACGACCCTTTGATGACGATACTATTAGAATGGTCCTTGTAAAGTACGATCCAAACGGGTCTCATAAGCGCTGGTCGTCAAACTATGTTTATACCTGACACGACTCCTTTCCCTCACGGATTAATAGATAGAAGATAAAATGAGATTCTAGTTTTATACGTGAAAAAAAAATCCATGGAAGTATTTCTAAACTTCAAGAGAGATTTATGGCTAAAATCCAGAAAACAATTTCTGGAGGTTAGAATGAAAGTAGAATCTGTGAGGACCAATAAAAACGAATTGGAAAATATACCGCGTCATTTGAAATTGTTGGAACCCATGACTGGAGAATACGTTTTAGTATGTTCAAAGTCTTTTGAAAGTATGTGAACGAGAAGTACTCACACGGGTAAAACTATGCTATCGTCTGCCACTTGCGTAGTTTCTCCTTCGCAAGGAGTCATCTAGTTGCCTTCTATTTATCTTTTCCAGTACTTCACAGGGAGACCAGTCTCTAGGCTGAAATTAGGCTGGAATTCTACTAAATAAAAGATATGCGTAGAATCAAACCCAACGTTAATGCCTTCTGTAAACAGATGCTAAAAAAAAAAATTCTGTAAACAGATGCTTAAAAAAAAATTTCAAATCACTTTTGACTATGTCAAGAGAGGGCAGAGACAGCTTTTGTTCGCCTCTTCAAGAGCAAATTTAATATCTCCATATTTAGAGAGGACATAATCTGAGACCAGTGGATTTCGATCACGGAGGATTTAAAGTTATTAAAGTGTCAGCTACATATCGTCTGACCTGATACCTTCCTGGCCATACTTCCTCTCGACGCCGTAAAGCAACATTAAACTGGCTCCAACGGGACGCTCCGTAACGACGCCCTCACACATTCAAGCTAATGGAATTTGTACTTAGAGACTCACTCGTCGAGTCTATAGATTCCCGGTCTTTGTAAACATCCTTTGTCCAATCTGGACACTAACCGTAGGAATTAGTGTTCACGACACCCTGGCTTCCTTGTTTACCTCCAGTCCCTCACCCTAGAAACGATAAGGACTTCACCCGAAGCGATTTTTATCTTATGACGGTCTTACAGGTGTGTATCTCTCCTCTAGTGCCTCTTCCTACTGCTGTCGCCTTTCTAAATGCGATCTACGGCACAGTGATAGCGCTGACTAGGCTAACGCAGGGAAATTCATTTTTCACATATGTTGGGATTATCTTTGCTGTTTTTCTCCATGCGATGCCACTATCTTTACCGGAAGTATAGCGGAGGTTACTGTTAGGTTATATATATATATATATATATATATATATATATATATATATATATCCCCCTTCCTCTGAGGTTACCTTTCCACCCAGTCTATGGCTAATCACTCGTCTTCTAAGGCCGAGGTACGCGGAAAAATTCGCTCTTTCAACTCTGATTCAGGTTTTATCTCCATCTGTCATTACAGACATGTTGGTAGTGAGGTACAGCTGTTTTAATCTAAAGAAGTGTACTAATCTTTCCTCCTCTACATACAGGTCTTTCAGACTCTGGCAAATGAGAAATAAATATCTTTTACAAACGTCGTTCTACTATTGTTTCTCTGTTCCTGACTTACGGTACTATAGCTGTTTCCTCTGCAGATAAAGCCATCCTTCTTTATCCCCTTTTCCTCTGTTTTCCAGTTCCATTACGATTCATGATGCGTCGTTTACTCATGTTGCGGCCATTCCCATAATTTCTTTTCGTACAGTCCGAGAACCACTCATGTCTATCGACACGAGAGAGTGCATGTGGGCCGGGTGACATCCCTCACTCTAACTGCCGTTCATTTCTACTGCCCACAAAGTCTTTGAATCTCTCTTCATCTCCCATATCCAAATATTTTGAATCTCATGATCTCCTCTCTAATCACCAGTATTGGTTTCGCAAGGCCAGATCCAACAGCAATATTCTTTCCTGTCTTACTATTGTCTGATCATCCTTTCGAAGAGACTTAAAAGGATCCAATGCCGTAGATCTTAATATCTTTAAATCCTATGATGAGTTTCACCTCCAAACTCTCATCTTTCGATGTTCCTTCCTCGAGCTGTTTTCTTACGTCCAACTTATCTTCGGTCGGCCAATCTCAACTACTCCTTGCCTCCACATCAATAGCGGTGTCCCTAAGAGTTCTGTTGTCTCCTACCCCCTTCCTCCTTTACAATGAAGACCTTCGTTCTTCAACAAATTACCCAAATCCGTCATATCCTGACAACTCAACTTTCCATTCAATCCCTTTCATACTCGGCCTGCCATTGCGTCACATAATTACTGTGAATGGCCTTTGGCAACTCGAGGATGACGGGCCGTTGTGATTTCTGTTTCGTTACACCACTAAGCTTTGGAACTCTTTACCTTCTGAGATCTTTCAATTCTTCTTTCATATTAAAAGCCTGATCGTGTTGAGAATTTCTGTCTCCAACTAGTACCAATGACAATAAAAAAAATACAGTGTACATTTATATATGATTACATAATCCTCTCTCTCTCTCTCTCTCTCTCTCTCTCTCTCTCTCTCTCTCTCTCTCTCTCTCATAAAAGAGAAACTAGAATTCAAAGTCTATTGATAAGGTAACACTATCGAGCCCAGTAACGAGTAATAAGATAATGAAATCTTTCACTACAAGAAAAAAAAATGATGATGAGAAGAATGTATAAACAAGGAACAAAATTAAATACTACCGTGTCTTATGGTTACCACCAAACACGCGGAAATCAACAAGTTAGAGAGTTCAGAAACATGTCACCAGCAAAATCGTGGTGATGGAGAGTATTGTTAAATACTGTATCATGTCAGACTGAAAGAACTCGAATTTTGGAGACCAGAAACAAAACGAGAGACAAATGATCATCTGCGCATGATAACGATTTCAGGAGATAAAGGACAATACTCCGGGCCTGTAAGCCACTTAACAAGAAAATAACTGCTTTATTAAGTCTGCAGTAATATCACCAAATGTGTCAGAAACAATAAAGAAATTAAAATATACGGGAGTCCAGGATGTAAAATTGAAAGACTTCAATGCACACACACACACACACACAGGGTCAGTGAGGCCTGCAAATGGAGGAGGGTATGGACGCTAAACTACAAATCAGTTCTAATAATTTCATCACATAATAATATATATGAAATCAAAGTAATAACATCTTAGATCATAATCTTAACACCTAAAACACTCATAGCCACAACACACTTACAAACGAAAAAAAATTTAACTTTCATGCACATCTCAACATCAACATTTTAACGCTAGCGATAACACTTATACTTTTCATCTAATAACAAAATGATAACACTACAAAATCTAAACACCTGAAACCTGTACATACGTCTAGCATACATAATTTCCTTCATTATCATAGAAAAAAATCCCCGAACGCTACACTGATACTTTTATCCTAACACTTACAAATCCGTCACTTATAAGACCAATGCGTAAAACCAAACATTTCATGGAACATATGAGCTACATATAAGTAACTATTGAAAGTGACACTTTTAAACAAACATTTAGAACACTTACAATCGTAACCCTTACAGATTTAGTCACACTACTTATAATCTCATTACATCTTAAGTAAGTAACCGTGAAGCTCACTTATTATCTGAGAACACTTGTACGTTAAAATGTTGTAGCCGGAATACTTAATGGCACAATAATCGTAATCCCAACAACAACAACTTATAATCTTATCCAGCACTTATAATAACCATACAATAAAGGTATCAGTAGTTTATAACTTAAACAACATCAAAACAATCACTTAAAAGCCAACAGTTTTAACGTAAACAGTTGAGATCAAACACCAACAGTAATTGTAAATAATATGTAACATAATTCCATGTTTACAAATTTCAAAATTTAGCAACTAAGGGGATAATTATACCACATAAATATTTCCAAAATTCACGAAGGCCCAGATCTTGAGGAAAAGTGCTAGTTTTTCATCTACACTTGTAACTGAAATATATGAAGCATATTACCCTCATGACATTTATGTGAACCAGAATTAAATTCCGAGTTTGACTCATGATGCTGACAACTTGTGCTGGCTGAGACAGCCCGAGCAACTAAATGCCCTAATCAAAGCCATAAAGTAGAAACAGTTTAATTGAGGTGGGTTAATGATAAATAAATATTTTACTGAATATTTTGTGGTATTGGGTATTAGGTATCTAGCCAAAAGTAATGAGAATATAACTGTATTTCATTACTTTATTATCTCGTAACTGCGACAAATATGGAGAAAATACGAGAAACTATCAGCTTCAATACAGACTGGGTTTATGATCTTATCGAATTCAAAATTTAGCGCGTCACAAAATTTTTAACCGTTTGCACTTCACCAAATTCTGCTCGTCACTGCAAGACTCAGAGGTTGCTGACGTCATCACTTATTAACTTCATTTCTTGGTAATTTTCCATATAGCCTTTCTGCACTTCATGACGTTCCTCGATGGCTTCATCTTCAGTAACTTCACTCTTTATAACATCAACAAGTAACTTCATTCTTCCGGACATCAGCTTTTTTTTTTTTTCATAACCATTCCTTCACTTCACCAGTAAGTTTACTTCACTTCTCAACGCCAACTAACATGCACATCTTACCACTTGAGCACGACGCTACGACCCTTGTGGTATGGAGGCCTTTGATCTGACACTTTAAGAGTCCACTCAAAGACCATGCCGTCATCCCTAGAGATAGTACGGTCGAACTCAAGGAGTCGTACCATCGTGTTTAAGGGTTATACCATCGTGCTCAAGGGTCTCATCATCGTGCTCAAGGATCATACCGTCTAGCTTAACGGTCGCACCGTCGTGCTCAATGGTCGCACCGCCGTATTCAAACGGGAAAAAAGGAGTCCCAGGCCATCAAAATACACCAGTTTCCATCTCGGCGCTACGGTAAAGCCGAACCCGCTCAAAAGAGAGATACAGATAGTTGCGAATACATGAAAGGGATTCGAACCCCGGACTTACAAAGAGATTTACGACTGTGCTTTTAGCAAAATTAATTCATTTCGGGAATTCTCGAGGACTGACGATAACCAGCTTTCTTGGTTCATCTACAGTCATTACACACTGCAATACCAGAACAGGTAATTAGGGTCTTTTGGCTGAATATCAATCCTTAACTCATGATTAACTAATACACCAAGGAATCTCATATATATATATATATATATATATATATATATATATATATATATATATATATATATATATATATTTATGTATA
>JAYMFT010018668.1:0-16531 GCA_038088735.1 Panulirus argus
AACGTGAAGAATTCGGGTGTACCACACCCTCTCTCTCTCTCTCTCTCTCTCTCTCTCTCTCTCTCTCTCTCTCCTCCACCCCAGTATTGTACAACAGTTAGGTACTGATGGGTAATTACTCACACAAAGACTGCGCGAGAAATAGGGGGGGGGGAGTCCCACGAGTGTAAAACTCCCCCCTTCCCACACAGTACAAATAGGTAATTACACACACACGAAGCTTTCCTTTATCTCTCCAACCTATATTATTGCTCTTATTCATCCCAACATAATCCTGACATTACCGCCTCGTCCGAGACCCACTACCTGGTCCTCTGTATCTCTAATAACTTGCCCACTGGCGCGAGGAGATCAGCAAGCCATGATCCTATTGGGGGAAGGAGAACATTGTGACGTCTCGGCGATGCTATTCTTCAGCGACATCTTTCGCCTTCCACCTTAACTATAGGTTCGTTAAGGAAGGAATGAAGGGAGAAAACGGGATACGGGGACTCTATTCTCGCTAGGTCTGCCAGAAACTCTGGGATTTCCGTAGCTCACAATGCGCTCAGTCTTTAGTTCAGTGGCACAGAAATTGTGCTAATATCTAACACTGATATATGACACAGAAGTGTGGTATTGTCTAACATAGGCAAGTGTCGTTTCGTGAAAGATTATAAACGTATGTTTTAGGTCCTCTGTAATCTGTGTTATGGAGGGGTTTCCTGCCCGTCTATCATTTGTCTTTGGAATGTTTCGAGCCTTGAAAGGACCTGAGGATGCTCGGTGTTCGGTGTTGAATCACACTGTTTCGTAATGGAGAAACCGAAAGACAATGTTACTAGAATGGCAATACAGTGTATTTATATTGTATGGCGATTCATATGGTGATGTTGGATTGCGGCGTTGTAATATGGTTGCTGTGGTGACGTACAAAGTATGGTTGTTTAAGTGGTGTATTTGGTTAGTGTGTGTGTGTGTGTGTGTTAGTTATGGTGATAATATATATATATATTGTGGTTGCTATGGTGACAGATTTCGCTCTGATGGTCGACTTATGATTCACCGTATGGTTGCTATAGTGACAGTCAAGTCACTGAAGTAATTTGAAAAGAATTTTAAGTTCGTCAAAAATTAGACTCAAACTGACGAGGACGTATCCGATGAGGATATATCATTACAAAGTTTAATCAAGTCGACTTAGAGGTGATTAACTTCAGCTGCCTCTACACTCCTCATGAGAACAACACACCTCCCCTCACTCTATGCAACGATGAGAGCAACACGTTCCTTCTCACTGGTCTTGCCAAGTTCTTGCAAAAGGTTCGCTTGGCTACCTCGCAGACTAAAATCTTGATTGAGGCTCTCATGGGGGCATTTCCTTCACCATATCTATCCTCAGTGATTGGTCGCAGGGGGGCTTAGGCTGTCTTTGGTACCTGGGGAGGCTCTGCTCGAAGTACTGTTGCCTGAGGAGAAGCTGATGCTACTGTAGGTGAGGCAGCAGGTGGTGAAAGATAAGGAACCGCGCCCATCGAGCGCCTCCATAGTCTGGCCCGAGCCTTAGGATCTCTTAACGTGTGTAAAGTCGTCCCTCTGTGACTTCCGCATCACAGCCAGCTTGTGGGGGGGGGGCTTTGTGGCTTCTGTTGGGGATGATGGCGAAACGCACCTCGAGCATGACTCGTTAGTCTTAGTGGGATGTTGGCGGGAGGTGGTAATAATCGTAATGTGATTGCTTTCTCCTGAGGGCCTCTGGCGAGTCCCTTGGTAATCTATCATATGGCTGATGGCTTTGTTCTTTGTTTCCACTGCTGGCCTGACGTGACGTAACGCTCGTGTGGTCACACACACACACATGTCGTAAAAGACGCAAGCATGGAAAGGGATGAGTGCGTTCGTTTACTGCGACGTCCCCTCACCAACTGGTCTTACAGCCAGTTTAACATCTTCAGACAGACGGACCGACTCTTCCTCCTGACGACAACGACAGCAGGGTCGGCGTCCCGCTGGGAGGCACTTCAAGTCTTGAGTTCATGGCTCGAGTCGTCATTTCTTTCTTCCCCGATGTTTGCGTTTGACATAGCCAGCTGTCCCTGTTCCGAGAACATTCTCTTTCTATTTTCTATTTGCTTCTGGAAATGTTGGTCTGGCTAACTGTCTCTTTTCAAAGTCTTGCTTTTCACATTTTCTGTTCATTTGTAAATCTTCTGTGAGATTAATTGCTTCCAGGAAATATGTATCTGTGTCGTCCACACTCGGCTGCTGTCTCCAGGCTCAGCTGTCTTCGTCCAGCTTCCCGACTTGACTCGGGCAGAGGAAAGGTACGCGAATGTCCTCCGCATCTCTCCGCTTTTTCACTCAACAAATTTCTGCGACTTCCTGCATGCTTTCTCTCACGCTCCACCCGTTTTCTGCGAACTCGAGATCCGCCTTGCAATGGCTAACTCGACACGTGCCCTTTGGGACTCGACATCCACTTCCGCGTTTCATGATTCCCCCCCCCCCCCAACCCTCTTAGAGGTTACCAAGGCAAAGTCTTTCTTTCCGAAATTTACATTCTCTCTCTCTCTCTCTCTCTCGCCTGTGATCTTATCTGCCGGGTTTCATGGGTCCCTGAGCGCCCCTCCCTAAAAAAGTGGTTTCTTCCTCCCCTGACCACAAGGTAAATATTTCTCCAGCCGACGCTCCCTTTCAGAACGTTTCTCTTGACGACGAATGTCTCCGTGTATGACTAGGTGTTTGTGTGTGTGTGTGTGTGTTTGTGAGGAGGGGGAGGGGGAGTTTTACGCTCGTGTGGTCCCTCATTTCTTGCACATTCTCTTCCATCATACAGGTTCTTGAATTTATGCATGCTGTGTGCATTAACCATGTCCTCAGTCATTCTATTCCATTCACCCACTACTCGTACTGTCAGAATACTTCTTCACAACTTTTTTAAGAAATTTATTGATCTATTTCGTGTGTGTGTGTGTATTCATCTATTCGCAATCACAAATTTCTGTATATGAAGATGAAAAATCACCCCATTCACACTGATGTGGGAGCAGCACCCCAAACATGAAAAAAGTTTAGCTGTCTGTAACCGAAAGAGCAACTGCTCTTAGTAGATATACATTCAAAAGGCGAGTAGATTCCTCTTCTCTGGAGAAATGTTTCGATAAATCAGTGGAAGAAAGGTCTCAAGAAAGGTAGCAGGTGAAGCTAAAGAGACGCTCGTGTCAGAAACATCGAGAGCTGAACAACAGAATCTTCAGAGAAAATAGCAAAAGTCTAGGGAAGCTTCAAAGCGTGATAAAAGAAGCTGTTATGTATTGTATAAAAGCAGCAAATCTGAATGAACTCCACCTACATCATCGATACGTGTTGTCCAAGTCTGAAGTATAACATGGAAAGGAGTCGTTGTGAGATGAGAGATACTGTCGTACAAGAGATGAAGGTTGCAAGAGGCAAGACTCGAATCATCACCATGGGAAAAAGATGGAATACTCTCACTGGTCGAAAGATCATTGTTAAAGGAAAGGATGTGGGTAGGAGACAGAAAAGAACCGTGAGGGACAACACTGAAAAGACCCCATCAAAATCCGAGCAATGAAAACTCAAATCACAGAAAAGGAGCAGACGCCATTCTCATAAGTGTTTAACGAGCCGAAATCAATTATTCAAGTGTTTAACGAGCAGAAATAATTCACTTGTGTTTAACGAGCAGAAATCATTCACCTTTCAATTAACGTTAAGAAGAACGACAAATGAATTACTCTAAAAAATATGATCCAGTATCAATAACAACTACAGTTTGTGAACCGATAGCAAAGATTACATGATAAAGGGAACCAGCTGATGAGTACTTGGGGGAATATAAGCTTGAAACATGGAGCAGCGGATGGATGGATTAAGCTTAGCGTGACTGAAACCGTAAACAGGATATAAAAGATTGTTCGAAAATAGTCATGCTTGAGAATCACGAGGGGCTTGTCCTTCCTAATACACGGCGTACGATACGTTTTCCCTCACGCTCAGGTAAGGCAGACAGATGCATGATGCCGGGGCAAGAACATGCAACGCTCCTCGGGTAGGAAGTGGAATAGAGATCAGGCTTTATTCGCTCAAAAGCGAGGGAGTTGGATTACAATTTTACGAAAATTGGAGGTGAAAAAGATTCCCAGTTTCCGAGAACTTGTCTTTTCCGATTCACTACTCTCTCTCTCTCTCTCCCGTATTGAATGTCTTTGGATTTATGTGTATGTTTAGGTGTGTGTGTGTGTGTGTGTGTGCGTGTGTGCGTGTGCATGTATGTGTGTGTGTTTCCCAGTTGGTAATGGCGTATTTCATCACGACACTAGCGAGTCCTGTGTCTGGCAGCTGACCATACTGGCGGCGTACGCCACTTGGGGTGTGTCAGTATGCCATCCTCTCAGTGACGGTCTCGCAGTCGAAGGTTTCCTGCACATGAAGGGGAACATATCTGCAGAGGGACCAACCTCTCTGGCTCACACATTTCTTTTTTTCAGTCTAATTTCTCCGTCTCTTTTGATTCCCTTGGTGCTTGTCTTCGCCAGAAAATGATGATTACTGAATTTTTAGCTGTCTCCTCGGCATCTGGTCTGCTTACACAGGCCGCCATATTTGCTGCTAACCCACCCAGTGCACGGGACTGTTTCTTTCTCATTCGCTGTTTCGCATCGCTCAAAGAATTTCTCACTTTTATCTTCTTCGTTTTCTTTTTTTCTCTCTCTTTCCATCACGTGCGTTTGCATAGCTCCGCTGTTTCTATGTACAGTGGTAGGCTTTTACCACCTCACGTGTTTTTAAATCATCGGATTTCTACACCCACTCCGTATCCACCGTTTCCCCCTTTTGATCTTTTTTTTTTCATATAATCCAACCTACATTTTCTTTTTCGTAACCACAAACCTTCAGGAGGACAAGATATGGGATATTGTTTTTATAATGCCGGACCTCAGGAAAATGTGCAGCCTACCCTGCCTCACTCTCCCCAAAAATATTGGTCGCTGGTAGTGTTGGTCGCTGATGGCGATGGTCGCTGGTACCGATGGTCGCTGGTAGTGATGTTCGCTGGTGGCTCCATCTACAATGTTATCCCCCAGAACAGAGCTGGTTTTATACCCTGGGAGACAGTGATATACACCGCCTTAATCCGAAAGACGTTTCGGCCCTGTCGACTTAAAGTCTTAGATGCCTAAATCTCATATTGGTTAAGTCATTACACACACACACACACACACACACACAACGCTAGAAACTGACGAAAATCGACCACATTTGCTCTTATTGTCTAGCTGTCATGTATAATGCACCGAAGCCACAACCCCCTATCTCTCCTTGGTTTCCCTGACCGCTTCATATGCCCTGGTTCACTCTACTGACAGCACGTCTCCCCCTATATGCCACATCGCTCCAATTCGCTCTATACCATGCAAACCTCACACCCTCCTGCACGTTCGGGCACCGATCACTCAAAGCATCTTTCACTCCATCCTTCCACCCATTCCTCTTTCTCCCCCATCTACCTGTTCCCTCCACTTCCAAACTGTATACCATCTTAGTCATCCTCTTCTTTGGTGCCAAATACGTAAATCACGAGTAGAAAATGCTTGGTAGATCTCTACGACAAATCAAAGAAGAAAACGGACCTTGGAGTGATTAGTAATGATCTCAAATGCGGCAAACATTCCCTAGCTGCATGCAATACAGCCAATAAGATGTTAAGTTTCATAGCTAGAAATATAGACAAAAAAAAAGATACGTTATTTTACAAATGCCATTTTAAGACCTCATTTTCAGTGCGCCGTTAATCTCTGCTCACTAAACCTAATCACTTCAGGATAAAAAGAGAAACTTCAGCAAATTCAGAGGTGCAACCAAAAATAAATCTCTTTCAGGAAAGACTCAAAGACTTGAAATGATTTTCTCTAAAAAAAAACGCGCTAAAAGTGTTCAAAATACTTTCGGCAACATATACGAAAAATTCCTTCACTTTAAACGTAGACTCATTGACCAGATGTAATGATACAAGGATAATAAGAAGACGTATTGGCAATGTGGGGAGAAAAAGGTGTTTCGTTTCGCATACTGAATGGTGGAACATTTTGATAACCTTTGTACCTCCCGAAGCTTCGCTATAAATACAAAACTATAAATACCTTTATATCAAGGTTTAGAAAAATACTTCACTCTTATCTCTTATCAGGAAGGAATGAGATAGCTGCTACCCCCTCCCCTTGATCTGTATGCTTTGAAAGTATTTTTTTATTTATGTATTTTTCCATTCTCTGTGTGTGCATGTGTATATTTTGGGCATATGTTTGCACTATTAATACGTAAACTTGTTTACACATGCCTTTGAGCCTCCTCCCACTGCGTCCACGATAGCTCCCTTTAACTTGATTACTCTTATTGATTACAGCCACTCGGCTTGTAATTACCTAGGCTTTGGTCCGGCTGGGAATCACGAGCCCTGTGATGCGATGCCTTTCCCCCGTCAACTGAGTACAAGGAAAAATCTATCGACGTAACAGTTTGATTTACTTGAAAATTTTGACAAACACATATGATTAACAATACCGTATCAGACCTACCAGATCTTACGAGACCGTGAAAGAGAAGTTTTCGAGAGCCCATGATGCCCTAATTGAGGAGCGGGCTAAACGCCAGTTCTAATCGGGCACTCATTTGGGTAAGCGAGAAAAGTGGGAGATTCCTCGTAGCTCTAGGCTTCGCGCCGACCTATCTATCTGACTGGCTCACGAGGCTAAATTTTAAGAGTTCCGGACACCAGAGGAAGGTGTGGTAGACCTAATTTTGAGGATATAGGTGCTGATCGCCTCCTTCAGTGGGTAGGACGGGTGAAGACGCTAAATGATACACATATATGGTGGATAATCGAGGCTGGTGCTCATTATGAGGTTTACGACTACGTTACGCTAACCAGGGCCAATCGCAGACTTACAGACCTCACTCAGCACTATGGCTATTCCACAACCTTAACATACTTACATCCCATCATGTTCTGCCAAAAATAGGCTATCCATTGCCACCCACTACGCATCTCATACCAACGAATGATGCCTAGCTTAAAAGTATGTAGCTCCCAGGGAAACAGCCGCTGGAGCAGCCTAGCTCACTAACCCCTCTTAATTTTCACCCCTCACGCTGCCAGTACGTATAATCAAGAAGCTGTTATACCATTTGATTGATATGTACGCCTTTTTACTTTTGCTACACTAATATGATATTTTCTGATATCCTCCACGACCACAAACAGCCCTGAAAGGATTCTGTGGTCAGTTGCTGTGTACATTCCCTCGTAACGGAACTTGTCATGCGTTGCAGATCACGAAAACCTGTCATCTTACAACACACGTAACGTCATCCATGATCAAACTTCTTTAAAAGGGAAGAAGGCATTAAGTTCTTTTTTTTTTAACATCTAAAGAACTTTGAAAACGTTTTAACTGTCAGTAGCGTCTACCCGGTATGTAACAATATGTGGAAAAAGTTACCCGAGACAATTCCTAAGATTATGACCTAACATAGCAATCCGAAACCCCTCTTCCAGGTTCTAACGTAATATGAGTCGGTTGAAAAGGCAATCAAACACGAGTAAATAGGCAAGATGATTAGTCAATAAGTAAATTAATGAGTACTCACCACCCACTGCGCGGAAGGCGTAACTGGGCTGTGACGTCTGGGCGGCAGGCGTAACGGGCCTTGACATCTGGGCGGCAGTCGTGACAGACTGTGACACGTGCGCGGCAGGCGTTCTGGCCGTGACACGGCCATCAGTCACAGGCGACGAGGCTTTCAGATAATAAACCGCTTTTACTTATTTTTCCAATCAAACTTTATTCAAGTACTGTAGTGTTCATAAGACATTAATCGTCACTCAATGTTAACTTATTTTCACCATTATTCTTCATGTCACCATAATCACTGTATCTCGTTTTTTTTTTTTTTTGCTTCAGTATCGTTCACAAACCACTATTTGGTCCAGTGTTTCTACCAGATAGGCAACCAGTGACTTTGTCTATTCTCATCAACAAGTCGCTGTTTATGGCAATGTTTTACCACCTTATAAGTAACGAGTCACTTGTTTCCAGTATTATTAGAAAGTCATTGTTTGAAGCAATGTTCTACCACCATGTAAGTCACTGTTTCCAGTATCATTATCAAGTTGCTACTTAAAGCAATGTTTTACCACCATATAAGTATTATTAATAAAACGCTATTTAGAAATTTTTGCACCTTATACGTCAAGTAACTAGTCACTGTTGTCTTGCAATATTTCTGACATTAATCACAGTTCACTGTAATCTCACAAACAATTCGACCATAGTACTCTATAATCACTGCTTGATGACATCGTTCCACTATACTGTTCACCATTCACTGTATATTACGAAAGATAACTTCACATTTTCAGCCAGTTTCACTTGAACTCGATTCATTCTTCCAAAAGTATCATAACTGTGTAATCATATTGTAACTGTGTAATCATAGTGCTTGATAGCGATAACCACTTCACTTAATAATTTTGTTATAAATTACAGCTTTTTTTTACCACTAGTCTGCTCAAAGTCTATGTGCGTTTATACACTCAAAGTAAAACACTGCAATGTTGCACTCGGCAGAAGTCCGAGTTAATAACACCATCACATTAAGGCAGGTCCTGTGTGCCACAGGCGCTCAAATACGTCATCGCAAGAAGGGCAGCCGGCGTCCCGTGCGCGTGACGCGTCTAGCCTCCAACAGGGTATGGATTGGGAGAAGGGAGGGGGGGGGGGGAATAGGGCACAGTGGGTATAGCCAACTAGCAAAAGGCAGTTTGGCTTGGTAGTTTGGCTGGGGTGGATATGATAATTCGTTCTTTTTACACTTAGAAGTAATGATTCTTTTCTTTTTGTTTAACTGCTGTAGCTAGGTTAAAGTTATATCTGTAGGAATCTCTCGGGCCGAGACACAAGGCGGGCGAGTGGAGAGTTCTGATTATGTATCTTCAAACGAGGTCGTTTCCGCCTCTTACCGCCATTACGTCAAGTGGGCGAGAGGGGGTTGGGTAGGGGGCCGCCGAGGGGGGGGGGGTAGGGTTGACTCCAGCTGGGTAGGGTTGACTCCAACTGGGTAGTCTGAGGGTATTTGTTGACAATGGTGATGTCACGTGTTCCGGAGCTGTTTCACGACCCAGGCGGGCAAGCTACTAGATTAGCTGAGGTTATGTTGACTTAGCCCTGTTGGTTTATGACATACCATAACCCATTAAAAATATTGAATACAGAAAGATTGGAAATAGCAATAAGCATAGAGGCCCATACAAAGCAGGTCCTCGCAGCAGTCTAAAGTAGCGAGACAGGTCCGAACCTTCCTTCGAACCTTTCAGACGAGACTTTTTGAACTACTGGCGCCCGACCGCCCTCAGGTCTGAAATTTCCACCAATCAGAGCTCAGAATTTCTCAACCATTACCATAAATGGCGCGCTTCTTCACGTTAATCACTGACGCTTCGTATGTTTAAGGAATAGGTCATTCGGTATAAAATTTTATTAGGAAAACGCTTATTCAAATGACAACATTACTTTCTGTTGAGCTTTACTAAGGCACTGATTGAAGAGATCGTTGTATGTTTGGGATTTAGGCTTCGATCTGCCGCTACTGGGCAGGAGTATATGACGTCACAATTCTGTATGTTTTCTCTGGTGATTGTAGTTTTTAGAAAATGTGGCGTAGGTGTAATCTACATGATTTTTGTTATTCTATTCTTCTAGTCCGTGTACCACGTTCATGGAGGGTTCGTAGCGTTCGGATATGTGGATCAAACTCCACCACACTGAACCACTAATCTTGCCGAACCATCTATGAACCTAACACAGTTACGGTAAACAGGCGAAAAAAAAAATCAGTTCCATATTTATGACAGTTCTACAAAAGTCATTCGTGTCATTACAACTCGAGATGCCTGGCACTATTTCTTTCTGTCATCATCAGTCACATCACTATTCATGGCACGACTTCAAGTGACTCAGTGTGTGTCACGCCACACCGAAGCCCCAGCAAAAGGTAAACGAAACACACGACTCCTTTGGCCATACAATCACACCCCAACTCGTCTATGTAATTACTAGCGAAACGATCACTAATCATGGGTAAAGATTAGATTAATTACAACGAAGATCGAGGGCCCCAGGTATTTAGATCTCACCATGTCAACAGAAACCGAGCTGAAGTATCGAATGGAGGGTGACCCATCACGTCACCAGCCTAGCCCCGCGCTCATATCGCTGGGCAGCAGCACCGCCAATTGTACCCTGGCTTCGCTGGAGGAAACACGCCGCAGTGGAGCGGGTGTGTGGTACTTCATCTTCGTGGATAAACTCAAAGTGGATCAGTAGACTAAGCTAATGTGGTCATATTATTTAAGTAGCCGGTAGGGTCGCTTGAGAGCCGGCGGGTGTTGTGCATGAGATGTATATGTATGGGGCATTGTGCCGGGCTACCCATACCGAACTTCTGTTCACTGCATTACGACGCGAAAGTACAAGGCTTATGTTGATTATCGGTCGTAAGTACTAAGAGCACGTAATACGTCAATAGATTACGCATATAAACGATTGAGGTGTCGTAAGGATACTTCGAACTCCCGAAATATGCTTTTTGCTGTTAACCATCCATTGCGCTGTGACCACAAATATTGTTCTTTCACTTCTCCCTATATAACTTCTTTTATTAGTAGTTTTATTATTTATGAAATGCTCTTACTTTGAGACATTACTTTGTTTTCCATTAATATCTCGCCATTTAAAGTTGTCCGGTGTATCGGGATTTGCAAGACCGTTTTGGTGGGAAGAATAGAGCGAAATGATTTTTTTTTTTTTGACTGGCTACGAATATTTGCAGTGCTTCTGATATGAAACGTTGTTCTAACAGTCATCTCAACATAGGCAATTTATATGGAATCTATATACCACATTATTCCTGGTATATTGAGGCTAATTTTTGCATATTTTCGGGGCATTGAGATACCATTTACACCCCTATTGTTCACAAACATAAAATTTGTTGATATTTAGCGGGTTTTCTGGTTGGTTTGCTGGAGTGGTATAACAGAGAGAGGAGCACGGGAACGCTTTACACAGCAAAACTGCTTTCTTGACTAAGGTGCATAAGGTAAATAAAATAGCCTACGGACAATGAGCTACATGAGGTGAAGAATTACGGTGAGGAAGAGGTAAAGTAAGGTAGGTCGAGTAGTACGAGACAGGCTTGGCAGGGTTCCTGTGATGCTGGTGATGGCGGGCGTCAGATGAAGCAGGAGCACGTGGGAGAAGTGCGAGGCTGCCGAGTCAACCTGGAGCTCCTGTTGGAGGAGGTGAGTGTGGCACGTATCGCGGCTCCTGGAGTGTGCGGCGGTTGCTGCCGATTTGTGCTTGGGTTGCAGAGGAAGGTTCCTGGAGTTGTCCTAGGGTTATAAGAGGCTCCTGGAGTTGTGCTAGGGTTAGAAGAGGTTCCTGGAGTTGTTCTGGGGTTGCAAGAGGTTCCTGGAGTTGCGCTAGGGTTGCAAGAGGTTCCTGGAGTCGTGCTAGGGTTGCAGGAGTGCCGCAAGGCGCGGCAGTAGGTCACATGTTGTTACAACTGCTGCTCGTGACGGGAGGAGACGATGTCCCACGCGTGTCCTGACAAAGGTGGGTGTCTGGGATGAGACACCACAGTGAAACCTACCAGGAAGATGAAACGCCAGGAGTCACGTTGGGACTTCTACCGGCTTCAGTCTGGGGTCACATGAGAACCATTCACTCCCCTCCTTTCCTACTCGTACACATGCCTTACGCCCTTGATAAAAACTTCTCACTGCTTCTAGCAGCTAACTTCTCACTCCATATATTCTTGAGACCTTCCACAAAGCATCTACGTCATCCCTATCATATACCTTCTCTAGATCCATAAACGTCATATACAAATTCATCTGTTTTTTCGTAAGTATTTATCACACACATTCTTCAAAGCAAACACCTGATCCACACATCCACTACCACTTCTGAAACCACACTGCTCCTCCCCAGTTTGATACTTTGTACATGACTTCACCCACTTTATCAATATCCTCCCATACAACTTGCCAAGTATACTCAACAAACTTATGCCTCTATATTTTGAACACCCACCGTTATCCCATTTGCCATTAAACAGTGGCACTATACATGCATTCCGCCAGTACTCGGGCACTTCACCATGATTCAACATACAATGAATGTCCTTACCAGCCAATCAACAACACAGTCACCCCATTTCTTAATAAATCAATTGTATTACCATCCAATGCCGCCGCCTTGCCGCATTTCATCTTCAGCACGGCTTTCACCACCTCTTCTCTCTTCACCAAACCACTCTCCCTGACTTTCACTTCGCACATCACCCCGAGCAATACAACCGACATCTGCCACTCTATGTTTGATTCAACGATCCTTCAAAATAATCACTCCATCTCCTCACTCCATCACTCCCTGTTATCACTTCCCACTTGCCCCCTTCACCGATGTTCCCAATTGTTCTCTTGTCTTTCGCACATTATTACCCTCCTTCCAGAACATCCTTTTATTCTCCCTAAAGTTTAATGATACTCTCTCACCCCAATTGTCATTTGCCCTCTTTTTCAACCCCTGCACCTTCCTCTTGACCTCTTGCCGCTTTCTCTTACGCAACTCCCAGTCATCTGCACTCCTTCCTTGTAAGTACCGTCCAAACGCCTTTCTTTTTCTTACACTAACAACTTTACTTCATCATCCTATCACTAACAACCCTTTCTAATCTGCCCACCTTCCACCTTTCTCATGCCACAAGCATCTCTTGCGCACACACACACACACACTCACACACACACACTTATATCATAGATATCACCTGCCGGTTCTCCAGCCGGCGACCATATCACGGAGGCCACATAACCTACAGACATCGCAGACATTTCGAAATCTGAAAGGACCCTCAAGTCATATGTGGGTTGGGTCAGTGAGTGATCACTTGTGACCTGAGAATGACAGCCGTCCTAGAGCTGGTTACCCTCACTCGTGGCTGTACTCGTGTGTCACACTCATCTTTTAAACCGAATATTCACTATTGACTCATCATTTGAGACGATGGAGGAAAGATGTGTAAGGTGAGAACACAGACCAAAATACTTAAAAAAGTATATGATGATATCATTCGACATTATGGTGAAATCATTAACCCATACAGTGACTGTTGAACAATATGGTAAAATATAGTGATGTTAAATGACTTTGAACACAATATAACTTTCTGAAAGTGTTAAGTGCTGGAAAAAATATTGAAAAATACTTAACTCACTTGGGAGTCTGACCACTTTAGACTGATGACGCCCCAGACCCCTCAACAGCAGAGTGGCTGGGAGGTAAAGTAAATTAATTACTTAGTCATAAACATGTTTGGTGATTAAGGTTCAACTGATTACGGGTTATGATGCGTCGAAGAGGTTCGGGTAATTCATTTGTTATGGATTCTTGCCAGGTAGAGATGTTATTAATATCATTTTTATCATTATTATTGCTGTTGTGAAATAGGCTATATTTTTGATATGGGAAGATTATCCTTGATATCCTTCGAGCACGACTACAAGCAGTTACATATGTGTGTATGTATATAGAGAGTCGGCGCCATAGACAGACGAAGCATGAACCTCGTCCGTTCAAGATCTATTATCATGTGTGATT
Source organism: Panulirus argus (assembly GCA_038088735.1). NCBI lineage: Eukaryota > Metazoa > Arthropoda > Malacostraca > Decapoda > Palinuridae > Panulirus > Panulirus argus. The sequence continues at coordinate 13,722 of JAYMFT010018668.1, forward strand.
CCTTTCTTCTCGTACTTATTCGCCGTTTCCCGCGTAGCGAGACAGAGCCAGGAACAGACAAAGAATGGCCTCGATCGTGCACATCCACCCACTGTCACATATATATACGCACCGAAACCAGGACCCCCTACCCACAACTATGCCCCACAGACACTACCGTGGTTTTCCCTCGACTGCTTCATTTGTCCTGGTCCAGTGCAGTGACGAGCAGCGCGTCGCTTCCTTCATACCACATCGCTCCATTTCGTTCTTTCCAATGCATGCTTCACACACACACTCGTGTACGTTCGGAACTGGAGCACTGAAGGCAGGAAGGTGCTTAACCGCCAGAGTGCTGAGTGATTCCAGCAGCTCTCCTCGCCAGAGCTGTCAAGTTAGAACGGTCCACGCACTCCTTCCCTTGCATCGTTGGGCACTGAACTCCGTCTTCGTTTCAAGGTTATCGAGACAAAAAAAAAAAAAAAAGATGGTAAACTAAGCTTTATGTGGGGAAAAAATGCAGTTTAGATTATATTTGAAATGCGACGAGAGATCGTTCCAGACTTGTCTCAAGATGAGAGATAAAATGCGAGGAACTCCGCATTATCCATGTTTCGTTTTGCTCTCCTGTCGTGTTCATACCGCCATATTGGCACCTGGTGGATGTATAAGGAGTTGATGGCGAAGGATAAATACTTTTTCAATCTCTTCCTCTATCTTCGTTTGGCTCTTGAGACTTCTCGCTAAGTATAACGCATATGGACCATACACTCACTAGGTACTTGGCTAGAGAGAAAGAGAGAGAGAGGTCACCTTATTTCAGACTCGTCTAGGATCTCGGTTTTGGGAGAGGAACTCAAAATGTTCTTGCATCAAAGTTGTCCCTCTCCTGCGTCCGCTGAATCATCCAATAAGTCCCACCATTCCCCGAGGACCTGACAAAAGACGATCAGTCTCCACAGTCCAATAATATCCGACTCGCTCTCGGATCAAAAGTCGCTCTCCGAGATCCTACATCTCTCTCTCTCTCTCTCTCTCTCTCTCTCTCTCTCTCTCTCTCTTTTCTCCCTTGATTTTCCTACAGACATCATATCTCTCTAAGTCTGTTGAGAATTCCCCTTTTCCAGGAGTCCTCAACTGCTTCCAGTAGAGACTTGAAGGACGTTCCGCCAAGAACTGCACCGTGTATTCATCTACTTGTGCCTCGTGGGTGGTGCTGTAAGGTATTTTTTTTTTTCCCAGGTGTTACATCAGGTGCTGAGCCGTCCTACATCTTCGTCTTACACGCAGGTCTGACGGATGCAGTGGGAGAAGCGGAGGCGGGGATCGCTCGGATTTGCTCCCCGCTAAATCCGTCTAGTCTTGCATATCATTATCTCCCCCACCCCTCTTCTCTTTCTCTCTCTCTCTCTCTCTCTCTCTCTCTCTCTCTCTCTCTCTCTCTCTCTCTGTTAGTGACGTCTCCGCAGCGAGCCAGCACTTCAGTGGCTGTCGAGTCTATTGTATACAGTAATCTGGTAAAGTTTGGTCAATCGCAGACAGCTAGAATGTGTTCCCTTTCGCCAGCCGAACCTGTATATCCGGTTCTGTCACCGTAAGTGGAGAGGATTATTAAACCTACGCTTAAGGTATATATATATATATATATATACGCAGCCTCACAGACTAACAGTAACACATACGTGCATTGCCCTTCACCAAATGGCAAGTGGGTTACAAACATTCCTCTGGATACTACAAGTAAGGGCTCTTGATGGAAATCCAAGGCTCGACCCTTCCCGCTACACTACCAGAAAGGACTCTTGTTATCAGAGGCCTAGTTTAGGATACTACTAGTTAGGGCTTTTTCTATAAATATAAGGCCCAGTTTTGGATATACTGCCAGTAAGGGCATCTGATATAAATCAAAGAGCCGGTTTTGGATACTACTAGTTAGGGCTTTCTCTATAAATATAAGGCCCAATTTTGGATACCAGTAAGGGCACTTGATATAAATCAAAGGGCCAGATTTTAGGCTCCAGCAGTAAGAGCTCTTGGTAGAAATAGAAAATAAATCAAAGGCCGAGCCTCCACAGCTTCTAATTAAAGGCAGCATAACTTGAATGGAACTTACTCCCCTCCAAACCATTAAGCAGATTAGTCTTACACGAATTAATCAGCTTAGAATTCGCCCAGGCCTAAAGCTGCAGTCTGAATGCTGATGATCCACGCTTGACCTTTTCATCAGCAAAAAAAGGTCCGGATGTTTCCCCTTTCTTGCAATGGAAATGGCGCCTTTATTTTTTTTTTTTCTCTCTCTTTCCAATCCTATTTAGGTGTGTTTGAATAGGGTATATAGTGAGTTGTACAAGTGGTCGTGTGCGAGTCCTAAATGAGTGGGAATAAGAGAGAGAGAGAGAGAGAGAGAGTAGCTATATAAGTAAATCCATACCTCCTGTATTAGGACCTAGCTGTGGGACAGCAGATTCCAGTATCCTCCAATAGAACATACCTACTGCCTTCACCTAACCCTCGCTCGTTACGATCTTGAAATAGTTCCCTCGTCGGGTGGGGGTCGTTAGGGTTTAAAAAAAAACGCCTTCCACCCATGGATATGTTGCCGTCTTCACTTACGAGTGTTAGAATCGTACCAAGCGCCATCTAACACCAGCCTCGCCGGGACTGGTGTTGTTCCTTTTTGTCATTTCGTGAAGTACCGGTTAGCGTTCCCGACTGTGACGCATTCACGGGTCTCCCGTGAATGCACGACAGTCGGTCCACTGTCAACCCAGCTGTTCATCTTCCTCGATGGGCTGGTCGATAAATTAGGTACCTGATTTATGGTAAAATAT
>JAYMFT010018679.1:0-16531 GCA_038088735.1 Panulirus argus
CCAATTTCTGCAGTTTCTCACTTGAATCAGCTACCAGTGCTGTATCATTGGTGAATAACAATTGACTCACTTCCCAGGTCCTCTCATCCCCAACAGACTGCATACTCACCCTTCTTTCCAAAACTCTTGCATTTCCCTCCCTAACCATCGCATCCATAAATACAAATGAAACAACATAGGGACATCACACACCCCTGCCGCAGACTGACCTTCACTGGGAACCAGCCACTCTCTTTTCCTACTCGTATACATGCCTTACACCCTTGATAATTGCTTCTCACTGCTTCTAGTAGCTTACCACCCACACCATACATTCTTAAAACCTTCCACAAAGCATCTCTATCAACCCTATCATATGCCTTTTCCAGATCCATAAATACTACATACAAATCTATCTGTTTTTCTAAGTATTTCTCATACATTCTTTAAAGCAAACACCTGATCCACACATCCTCTACCACTTCTAAAACCACACTGCTCCTCTCCAATCTGATGTTCTGTACGTGTCTTCACCCTCTCAATCAATAACCTCCTATACAGTTTTCCAGGAATACTCAACAAACTTGTACCTCAGTTGTTTGAACACTCTCTTTTATCCCCTTTGCCTTTGTACAGTGGCACTATACATACATTCTGCTAGTCCTCAGGCACTTCACCATGATCCATACATACATTGAATATTCTTACCAACTAATCAACAACACAGTCACCCCCTTCTTAATAAATTCAACTGTAGTACCATCTTATCGCGCCGCCTAGCCAGATTTCATCTTCCACAAGGCTTTCACCACCTCTCTCTCCACCAAATCACTCTCCCTGACTCTCTCACTTCGCATACCAACCTGACCAATACACCCTACATCTGCCACTCTATCATCAAATGCATTCATTAATCTTTCAAAATACTCACTCTATCACTACCTGTTATCACTTCCCCCTTGCCCCCTTCACCAATGTTCCCATTTGTTCTCTTGTCTTACGCACATTATTTACCTCCTTCCAAAACATTATTTTACTCTCATTAAAGTTTAACTACTCTCACACTCAAACTCTCATTGGCCCACTTTTTCAATCTTTGCATCTTCCTCTTAACCTCCTGCTGCTTTCTCTTATACATCTCTTAGTCATTTGTACTCCTTCTTTGTAAGTATCATCCAAAGGACTCTCTTTTCTCTCACTAACAACTTTACTTCTTTATCCCACCACTCGCTACCCTTCCTACTCTGCCCACCTCCTACCTTTCTCATGCCACATGCATCTCTTGCACTGCCATCACTGCTTCCCTAAATACATCCCATTCCTCACCCACTCTCCTCACTTCATTTGCTCTCACCTTTAGCACTCAATCTCTCCTGATAATTCTTCACACAATTCTCCTTTTGTAGCTCAGTTACTCTCGCCACTCTCTTTTCCCCGACATTCTTTCTTCTTTTTTGAAAACATCTACAAATCTTCACATTTGCCTCCACAAGATAGTGATCAGACATCCCACCAGCTGCCCCTCTCAGCACATTTACATCCAAAAATCTCCCTTTTACATGCCTATCAATTATTACATAATCTAATAATGTCTACTGACCATCTCTCCTACTCAATAAATATACTTGTGAATATCTCTTTTTAAACCAGGTATTCTCAATCACTACTCTTTTTTCAGCACACAAATCCATGAGCTCTTCGCTATTTCCATTTACAACACTGAATACCCCATGTGCACCAATTACACCCTCATTTGCTACATTACACACCTTTGCATTCCAATCACCCATCACTAATACCCGGCCTTGGGCACTAAAACTGTTGACACACTCTCTGCTGCTCCCAAAACACTCGCCTCTCAAGATCATTCTTCTCACGACCAGGTGCATGAGCACCAATAATCATCCACCTCTCACCAACCACTTTCAGTTTTACCCACATCAATCTAGAGTTAACTTCGTTACACTCTATCACACACTCCCACAACTCCTACTTCAGTAATAGCACTACTCCTTGTTTAGCTCATCTTCTCAGCAACCCCTGACTTCACCACTTCACCCCCAAGACGTTTCCAAACCATTCTTCCCCTTTACCCTTGAGCTTCTTTTCACTCAGAGCTAGAACATCCAGGTTTCTTTCCTCAAACATACTACCTATCTCTCCTTTCTTCTCATCTTGGTTATATCCACACACATTTAGACACTCCAATCTGAGCCTTCTAGGAGGATGAGCACTCTCTACTTTACTCTTACTTCTGTTTCCCCATTTATAAATTGAAATACAAGAAGGGGAGGTTTTCTTGCCCCCACTTCCACCCCTGTATGTATAAATGTCAGTGATAGGGTATTTACATGCTAGTGTGAATAATGTGGCAATTGAGAGAATCATTGTTGAATCTGGGATATTTATTGAGGTGAATAGAAATGGTGAACAACTTATGGAGAGGTGTGCTGAAAAGGGCTGATGACTGGGAAAAGAAGGAAATACATAAGTATACATGGGTAAGTAGGAAAGATGGTAAGAGGGCATTATTGGATTACTTGCTAATTGATTGGCATGCAAAATAGAAACTTTTGCATGAGAATGTGTTGCAAGGAGCAGCTGGCAGGATGTTGACCATTAGCTGGTGGAGGCAAGGTTGATTGTATGTAGAATTTTTTTTTCTGGAAAAGAGGAAAGGATTTGAGTGAGAAAAGGGTGGTGAAATTAAGTGAGCTTGGAAAAGAGAAGTGTGTGAAGAAATACTAGGAGAGATTGGGTTTATAATACAAAAGGTGAGAATAAACAAAGCATAGGGAATGGGTAAGGAAATGAAGATATTTGTGGAACCATTGCTAGCATGTACGTGAGAAGTGTGAGGCATGCTGAAGGTGGGTTAGTAGGTAAGAAAGAGTAGTGAGTGGTGGGATGACAAAGTAAAGTTGTTAGCGAAAGAGAAAAGAGTGATGTGTTGGTGGTACTAACAGAAAATGAGTATAAATGATTGGGAGATGTACAAGAGAAAGTGGCAGGAGTAAGGTGTAGGGGTTGAAAAAGAGGGCAAATGAAAGTTAGGGTTGGCAATTATCATTAAACTTCAGGGAAATGTTTTGGAAAGAGGTTAATACTGTGAGAAAAACTAGAAAACAAATGGGAATATCAGTGAAAGGAGTAAATAGAGAAGAGGTAACAGGTGATGATGAGGTGAGGAGGAAATGGAGTGAGTTATTTTGAAGGATTGTTGAATGTGTTTGATAATAGGGTGGCAGATGTAGAGTGTTTGGGTTAAGGATGTATGTTAAGTAAGAGGGTCATGGAGAGTGGTTTACTGAAGAAAGAAGAGGTTGTGAAAGCCTAGCCTAAGATGAAATGTGGCAAGGTGGCTGGATTGGATGGTATTGCCGTTGAATTTCTTAAGAAAGGGGGTGACAATGTTGTTAATTGGTTAGTTAGATCTTCAGCATATGTTTGGTTCATAGAGAGATGCCTGAGGATTGGCAGAAAGCATGTATAGTGTTGTTGTATAAAGGCAAGGGGAACAAAGGTGAGTGTTTGAACTACTTATCTGTCCATCTATATCTCTGATGCCCATTCCTTTCAGGAACTCCCATCAAGGGGGTGGCCATGGCAAAAGAGTCCCCATTTACCCGTCTTTACATGCATCCCTCACACTCACCGTTCCATTCTTCCTCCAGTACTCTTCCACTCTGTTTCATGTCACAGATAGTTCCTCTTACACTAAGCCCTTCAGTCGTACTGTCATACACTTTCCTTGTATACTCCCCATCTTACATTTTTTGTACATGTGCAAACCACCTCAAAGTACTGTATTATGTTTCACCCACTCTGCCACTTCATAATTCATTCCCTTTGCATTCCCTGCCATACCAAACCTCACATACATCCCCTTATTTTTTTTTCATTCTGTCTAGTCATACCACATGCTCCTCTCAAATAACTTTTCCACAGCCTGGATTCTTGACTTCTGTGACTCATTCCATGTCCATGTTTTGGATGCATAGGTCAGGGTTGGGAGAACTATGCTGCCCCTTAATCTTTTCCTCACTTCCATGCTTACACCTCTACCCTTCATTATTCTGTTAAGAGATTCATTGAATTTTTTGCTCTGTACTTCTCTCTCTCTTATCTCTCCTTCCATTTTGCTCTGTACTACTCTCTCCCTTATCTCTCCTTCCATATCACCAAACTTACTCAAAATAGCTCCCATATATGTACTTAAATTCTGTCATCGTAAAGTCTTTTTCTCCCCCCCCCCCCATATCTGTAACACAGATTAGTTTAGGGCTTTACAAAATCAATACTTTCAATGTTTCCTTTCAAACACTATTACCTTACTTTTACAGGCATTTACCTTCAGTTGACTATGCTTACACACATCATGAAACACATGTACAACCTTCTGCAACTCCTCTCTATTCTGAGCAAACAAAACAGTATCATTTGCAAACAGGCTTATCAATAGCCACCATATCTCATAGTGACACTTCATCTCTACCCTCCTTTTCCCTGTTTCAACTTTCATCTCTCCTATCACTTGATCCATTTATACATTAAAAATCAATGGTAACATCACACAGCCCTGCCTCACACCCACTTGTATAACCAAACTTGTGCTCGACTCTCCAACCACTATTACACATGCACTTGCTACTCTATAGAAGGTTTTCACATCATCCAAAAGTTGTCACCCTACTCCATATATCCTTAACACATCCCATAAAGCATTCCAATCAACTCTGTTATATGCTTTCTCCTTATCTATATAAGCTGCATGCAGCTTCTTACCTTTCACTAGACACTTTTCCACAGTAATTTTCACTGCAAAAATCTAACCCACACATTCCCTACCTTTCATAAAACCCTTTTGCTCCTTTCTTATCCTGTTTTAAGTCACTCTCATCACTTTAACAGTTAACACTCTTGCATACAATTTACCTGGTATACATAACAGACTTAATCCCTTGTGATTGCTACATACATTTTTAGCACTGTTTCCTTTATTACAAGAACAATGACAGCTTTCACCCAATCCTCAGGCACAACCTTCTGCTTCCATGCTAAATTACATATCAAATGCAAATGTTCTAACACAATTTCTCTGCTATACTTCAACATTTCAGCTGTAATCTCACACACCACAGGTACCTTTCCTACCTTCAACCTCATTACACCTTTTTACCTCCCATCTTGATCTAAACCCCTGCATTAGTATCCTTTTCCTTCCATCCTCCATACTTGTATATGTAAAAGCTGTTGCCTTCCCTTCTCCCACATTCATCAGTTCTTCAGAATACTCTTTCTATCTTCCTTTCACTTCCTCCTTTTGGTTCAGCAGCTCCCCTAACTTACTTCTAACATTTACATTTCCACTTTTATATCCACCTCTCTCTTTTTTCACCCCCTTCCTGTAAATACAACCTGACCAACCATAATATCAAACTCTGCTGTATACAGTTGTTTCCCAGCATCTAAAGATTTGAGTTTTGTCCCTAATGAAAAGGTTTAACCTGGAACTTAACCTTTTTGTCATAACTTAATACAGATTTTTTATATCTTTTTTCATATTTGATTACTGTTTCCCACTTTAAAAAGATCACACCAAGAACAGGAGAAGAAAAGCCACATCTGTTCACATCCATTCTCTAACTCTCATGAGTAATGCACCTAAACCACAGCACCCTATCCACAGTCAGGAACCATAGAGCTTTCCATGGTTTACCCCGGCCATTTCACATGCCCTTGTTTGACACCAATATATCACATCATTCCAGTTCACTTTGTCCCTTGCACATATTTCACCCTCTTGCATGTTCAGGCCCTAATCACTCAAAATTTTTTCACTCCATCCTTCCATTTCCAATTTGGTCTTCACATCCTCCTTCTTCCCTCCACATCAACCTTTCCTTACTCATACTCTCCATATGTCCAAACCATCTCAGCACACCATCTTCTCCTCTCTCAACCACATTCTTCTTATTACCACACAACTCTTTCCCTTTGATTACTTACTCTATTAAACCACATCACACCATATATTGTCCTCAAACATTTCATTTCTAACACATCCACCCTCCTATGCACAGCCCCATCTATAGCCCATGCCTCACATCCATATGATACTGTTGGAACTACTCTTCCTTCAAATTCCTTCAAACATATCCATTTTTGCCCTCCTAGATAACGTTCTCTCTTTCCACATATTTTTCAGCGCTCCTAGAACCTTTACCCCCTCCCCCATCCTATGACACACTTCCACTTCCATGGTTTCATTCACTGCCATGTCCAAACCCAGATATCTGTAAGACACTTCACTTCCTCCAATTTTTCTCCATTCAAACTCACACCCCAACTAACCTGTCTCTCAACCCTGCTGAACCTAATAATCTTGCTTTTATTCACATTCACTTTCAACATTCTCCTTTCACACACACTTCCATACTCAATCACCAACTTGTGCTGTGCTTTTTCCAAAAAAATGATTCCACCCATTTTAATTTCACTCCCAATAACTACACAGCAGTTCAGGTAACAAAGTTGTTCCAAGGAACACCCGTCTTCTGTGAAACTTCCTAAATCATTTATATGTTTCTTCTTAGTTATTTTCACTCCAGCAGAGTCTTCCTTAAATAACAGCTCATCTTCATCCTTGTCTGTAAGCACTGGCCTCTTTACATTCATGCAGATGAAAAACACAAACAACAGCACAATCAAGATGGTGGCTTTTGCATGCACAGTGATTTCTGACACATTGCTTCTATTTTCAACTGACTCATTTCAGTACCGCCTGTGATGCTGTAGAAATATCCATCCAGTTTACTGTGATGTTATGACCAATCACTGTCCGTCCATTACCACAAGATGTGGGCACAGCTTGTCAAGGATTTAAGAAATGCAGCCAAAATGCAATTTTTCGCTTGGTTATTTGCACACATTGCTTGTTTATCACATGCATCTTTTTATGGTAGTGATTTGATAGGGTCATGTGTTTGAGATCCATATTTCGAGAGGTATTACTTATTAACATTTGTTTCTTCATGAGAGCCTTACAGTCTGCAAACTACTGCTTCACCTTGAAGCTTCAATTGATCTGTGAAGCTGTCCTAACATTTGAATATTCTGAGTCACTTCTAAATAGTTTCATGCCTTTTGTATTGCCCCTTCCTACAGTTGCACTTTTAGTTAGCCACTGAATCCACAATATCTTATCAAAGCTTTGCATGCTTCTCCAAGGGCAAATCCAGCCACAAAAAAAATGACATTTTTTCAGTGCAGTCTTCCCGTACAAAAATTAATGGTTGTTATTTTATAATGGCTCTTACTTTTAGTACTTTTAGTAAGCAATGATACATCAGTATCTGGAGATTTGAGAGCCACTTTGATAGCACCATGATGAGTAACATAAGATGTGTGCAGAAGCTATCTGTTTCATCATGATTGCAAAACAGCTCTTGTGATAATGCTGAAGTGACCTTTTCTTAGTTGGGTAGGTATCTACAACCCAGTCAGCATGAGGTGGTGGCCCAGAATTTATGATGATTCTGGATATTCTAGATGATTGTCACTGCAATCAAATTGTCATACTGCATTGTATTAGTTGTCTCTGCTTTTTCTAGCTCTTTGATCAAAGAGGCCTCAACTGACTTAACAAAGTTGCCATCTGGCATTGCAATAGGAAGGAGTAGAGGACCCAGCAAATACTTGAATAATTCAATCAGTACAGTAATACATTTCTACTTTTCTCTTGACCAGTAACCTTCAGCTGGCCAAATAGTTCAGGTGTTGAACTGAGAGATGATGTTTGCTGATTGTTCATGGATTACTCCTTTTATTTAGATTTTGAAAGGTATTCAGTTTTGTCTTTAGAGTGTATCACAAAAATAGATATTTTTTCCCAACATCTTTAGGCTTTTGACTGGAATCTGAATCCATGTGTCCAGACATCTCTTAACAGAGTACCAATATTCACCATGAACAGCTCTGAGGACCATTTGCTTTAGAAAGTTATTAGAGTGCATATCTCTACCATTACATGTAATGACGCTAGCATTTAGCATGATGAAATGAATAGGCATCACATATACCATATACAACTTTTGTCTGAGATCTGCATATTTTCTGTAACAACTTGTTGTTAAAAGTAGCAGATTAGTTTTACATGCACTTTTTATCTATCTTTTTCTTTACCTACAATGAGGGAAATATAGCATCCCTTCATTAGATAACGTTTTAAAGCAGTATACCAAGTTTCTGTGGGACACAAAAATTCATCTGTTTAGTTACCCATTAGTAAGAAGTAAAAATTTTTTAAATAGACAGGGAAGTATTTCAGTCTACATATATCATTTTTATATGCACTTAGGAATGTTATGTCAGCAATTTGTGGGTTTTCTTAATATCAAAATGTTCAAAAAATGTAATGGTAAGATCAAGAATGACACTACTTTCATTCATCTTTCCTAAATCTCATTTCTTTTGCACACGGCTCATGTGCATAGTGAGAGTGAACTTGGTTTTAGAATCATCTTGAATACTTGAAGAAGGCATTAAAAAATCTTTATGCAGTATTTATAACTTGATGTTGATGGCCTTAATGACCATGGCAATTGATAGGCCTTAATCACAAATAATGAGCCAACGATTCCTTCTTTTAATGGTAAAGGTAATGCATATCAAGACAATGTTCTTTGGATATATATGTAATTGTCAGATATACTGTCAGTTTTCAGATTGTTTATGTAATACGTATATGTTTAGATGTGATCCTAGAAGATCAGTTCTTTACATGTAGTTGGTTATCTTTATGCTATGTTATTGAGTTTTGTGTTATTCTGCATATTTCTACCAATTTTATAAACATTTAGTGATAAATGCCATATAGGATTTTTTCCTCTTTTCAGATATGTCACAAATCAGCATTGATCTTGCATTGTCTGTTCAGGATTTTTTATCACATTTTCATTTTTGATTATTATTCAGGAATCATGAATTTAGGGTTCAAGGAACAAGAATTCAAGAAACCTATATCATATTGAGGCCACATTGGAACTTAACATCTTGCCAATCATCTCCAGGACTACTGATTTATTATAGTAGTTAATGACATGAGTTACTTTATCAAAGGTACTTAGTAAATGACATTTTCATCTCTAATCCTTTTTGCAAATTCATTTCCAATTCATCTTCTGTGCTTTTCAGTAGCCAGTGTTTGGTGACAGGTAGACCTTGACATTTCATTCTTTAAACATGTGCATCAGATACTACTGGTCTGCTTCCATCCCTCTGACCTCCTGTTGTGTTAACAGTTTTTGTCACCAGCCAATTATCTGTTCTGTATTATTCATATTCATACCATCTTTATACTTTTATGTATACAACTATCAGATGACTTTATCATCCACACATCCCTTATCTTTTTTATCCATCCATCAGTCCTTTAAAGATTTTGACTATATAATTGTTATATCTCTTCTCATTTTTTTCTATTAGTGTTTTGGAATGCCTTACCTTTCATCAAAATATCTATAAGCTGAATCAAGTATTCCTTCATACAGAAGTTTAATGTATACAACATGACTTTTTTCTTTTCTCCAAGGCTTTCAAGCCTCCTTAGTGACTTATCCTTTCATCTTCTGGCACTTAAATTTTATTTTCCATATATTATTACACTGAACATCAGTTTCAAATATCTCAGGTGATTCACATTATCCAGTTTTTTAGTATTCAGATTGACATTGCACTGGATTATCTCTCTTAGACATACAGAATTACCTTTAACCTATAGTCACATCTTATTTTAAGTAAATTTAATTGGAGTTGTTTACTATCATACTCAAATCATTATCTGACTCCTCCGAAAGAGAAAAAGCTTCAATTGCTTACAGCAAATGCTGTATTGTTCATTTTCTGTTGCCGTTATTGAACTGTATCTTATAATCACACATTCTCTTGCTTTTCAAATGATCCCAGAAAGAGTAAAAAATTCTTTATTTTACAGCTATGGCATATTTCAGTGACTGATAACACCATATACTTTTGTGCATGCACAACTTCCATTGTAGTAACTCTTTAACAGAGCATCACATGTTTTCCATGTGCACCATCTGGGATTTAAATTTTCTTTGAAACCCTTTCTGTTTACTATGTCAAACATTTGCACATAATCGATAAATTACATATTTCTTCATTTCTCCAATTCTTTTTCCACAGTTTATTGGTTTACTCACCCTCATCCCCAGATTCCTCCTCCTTGTCCATAAAAAGCTTTGGTGCCTTTATTGCTATGCACTTTACTGTCTTAGGAAGACTGTGAACAATGCCCATGTAATTCCTGCATTCACTCTACTTTCTTTACATATAGAGGGTTGAAAAGTTTTATTCTTTTTGTTTCTCACAGTCAGTCACAGCTCATAGGTTTACCATACAAGTATCTTAAAAAATACTTTTAATCTTTTGTACTTCTTGGATTCATCTTTATCCTTTTCATGAATACAGTAAAATTATCACTATTTAGGCAAATGGCACACATTCACTAAAGCATGCTGCCATAAATTCCTTATATTCTGTTCATTTGTCGATGTGTTTCCACTCTTCACCCTCTTATTGCTATTCCATTCACACCTTGCATCCACATCTTGATTTTTCATTTCTCTGATTCATATTCACTCCTTTTGACCCATCCATCATAAAGTCTTGTACTCCATCTCATTTGTTTTCAAATTCTAATTATTTTTAACAATATTACAATCATTCTTTGGTCACTATCCATCAGTGTCATGAAATATTCAACTTTCAGCAAACTTCATTATGTTTTAGCAGAATTCATCACTCCTTATTTGACACTATGATTTTTCACAGACACAATTTTGGCAGATGTTTACCTCCTTCTAGAGTAGTTTATCATTTTTCCTATGATTTTCATTTTCCACAAGCATTTTGATTTGCTTTTTACTTGTTTACACCATCATTTTTACTCTTTAATCAAAAGTTTGATATAGTTTGTCCTTTGATTAGCATTCCACCTTGCATTTGCATTGTCCTTATCAGTATAGTCCTTTCTTCATGTCCAGCATGTGCCATCACCATTCATCTGTGGCATTTCTTTGATAATATCTCATTCTGTCTTTACATGGCTGCTTATACATTCTCTGAATTCCTCTATATGATTTCAGTCTCATTCTTAATGAAATACATGTCATGCCTTGGTTTACTGTCTTCTTTGTGTTTATCCCATGTATTTTATGTACAGTACATCTCTGTGTTGAAAATGAGCACTGATAATACTCAAGATTGTTACACACATCCTGAATGCTCTTTCACTATAATTTCTTATGGAACACCAAAATTCTTTCAAAATTCTATCATAGGGTCATGTGCTCTCAAAAGTTGCCTCTTCTAGAGTGTTTCTGTAGCAATTGGCAAGAGCCACTTTGGTCCTCAGCTGAAGTATTTGCACTGGCAACTTGTGGCAATACTAAATCAATTTCTGCCTTCAGAACTACACTATGGATTGCTTGACTTTCTTAGTATTTCCCAGTTATTACGATGTTTCCCTTGAGGTGATCAAGCATTGCCTCTTTGAAAAATTAGGAAGAATAGATCCACATCAACCATTATAGTTAGCTTTCCTATTTATGCATTCCCTGTTCACTCCTTTCAAGTTCTCTGCAAGCAGCATCCTTCATCTTCACTTAAGTTAGTACACATGTGCATTATTTATTTCAGTCCTATATAGTTACTGACAAAAAGTTGCATACTTATGCAGTTACAGTCAGACTTATTTTGTACTCCTAGCTTTTCATGAGCAATCTAACATGTCTGATTACAGTAGCATATTCAACTTTATTCTTATATATTTTCAAAATTCTTACTCCATTCCAGATAAAACTTTCACTCTCCTTACCCTTTACTCTTGGTTATTTTTCCCTTTGAACATTAACAAACCTGTTCTTTTGCTTTTATAATTTAATTATCATACATGCCACTTATCTATCATGCAAAACTTGTTGGTGATTAGGGGATGTGCACCACTCATGTCTTATATATATCAGTGATTAGGGATGACAGTAAGAAGAGACAAGGCCCCCAGTCCCAACTTTCTTTTTCTGTCAACATGCAAGGATAAGAAAGATCATTTCACTCTGGCCTAATCCCTGAAGCCACTCCCACTTCATTTTATCTGAGATCTCTACCAGTCTATCATCCATTCCAGGTGGACCAAGAAACTGAAAAATGGGAAGAACGAATTACCCAAGATGAGGATAATGACATTGTTAAGCGTGCTAAAAATATGTCTTCTATGGCCTTTTCAATGTATCAGTTCACACGAGGTGAAGGGGCACTCAAGACCACACAGGATCTTTTTACACAAGGGGAGTACTTTGCAGAGGAGGCAAACAGACTGTACAAGGTTGTAAGACAGTTTTCATATCAGGTAAGTCAGCATTTTTTATAATAAAAAAGTTAATAACTGCTGAAAACGATAGTGACATAATTTGAATTTCCTTGATGTATGAATAGATAAAAAGAAACACTTAGTCATATGTAACAGAGCTCATGAAAATTGAGAATTCAAGTGTATTAATACCATGAACAGTGCATTCCTATTCTTAGAATGATCCAATAAAATCCTTGAATGACCAAAAGTGACAGTTTATAATAAATTTCTTTCTCAACAACAAGAAAGAATTGCTGCAACTTATGGTTATTAAGGAGAAACCCTACCATATTTCTGTTCCTGAAATCAAGGTGTTGTAATGATGAAATGGGTGAATATTAGACACTATCTCATGAATTATCTATGGTAGAAGAAAGATCAAGGGGTAGATTGGGATAGGTTGTTCTTAGTTTTGTATGGAGTAACATGATATCTGCTAATGTAAGAGGATTTTGGTTGATAAATTTTCCTCAACTGTTCAAAGATGATTGGTATGAGGAAGATAAACAATAAAGAGGAAGCATAGCAGAGATCTTGGAACAAAGGTTAAAAAATGAGTGTCAAAAATGCTCTAAAGCAAGAAATGAGTGTACAAAGGAAAACAGAAGAGATCTCACAAAGATAAAGATGATTGATCAGTTACATGTAAAAACTTACATTTTCATTAAGAATCTATGAAATAGTTAATGGGAGGTCAGAGGCCACTACAACTCCTGGCCCAACCAGGATCCCTGCCCATGTGGAAAATATTCATTGAATCCCTAGTAACAAGACAAATTTCACAAGCTTGGGAGCAGGCAATACAGGACTTATATACATGAAAAGGAATTATTCAGAAATACTTATCGTTGTCAGTTTGACATAAGTGCCCTACAAGATGATGGAAAAATTTGTCAGAGATCAACTGATTGGATACCTTTAAGCAGATGATTTACTTACCTTGGGTTTAGATGGAAAAATTTATTCCTTATATATCCTTTGGGACATTTTGAATATTTATTAATGGACATCAAATAAATGGATTAGTGTAGTTATTATATAGATAGGCTCCAAAAGAAGTGAACCAATTGATGTTATGGGGCAGGGTTTTAAACTGAGTTAAGGTCTTTCTCTCTGGGATGAAATAAGGGTCAGTTTCTGAGGGTTTGGATGATGAGAGTGGAATCTTACCAGACAGTGTACTTAGGTCTGAATTGTGTAAATGACTAACAGGATAGTATCCATTCCAATGGGAAACATTTTATAGATGTTACCAAGATATACTGGAGAACAAAGACCCAAAGTGATTGGAATAGCATATGTTTCTCACATTCATTGAAAGTAAATGCAAAGTCATACATTTACTCATAATGAGGAAAGCAGAACTGGATGAGATTGAAGGAAAAGATTTAGATGTATATGTTACCCCTCACTTGAAAATCCATTCATGCTGCTAAGCTTGTAGTTATAGCAGATGCCAAGTTTGTGAGAATAAGGAGAGCATTTGCCTATATGGGTGAGATGATTTTACCTGGGATTTGTGTGTTTGGTTCGTCCACTCATGGAATATGCCATGGAAGTCTGGTCACTATATATCAGATGCAATATTGATAGACAATGGAGTATACAGAGAAGGCCATTAGAACTAGTCTCCACAAGGGACTGACTATGTGAAGAAAGATTATTTGAGCATAGACAAATAAGCTAAAGAAAAGATGGTTAAAGGAGATGATCAAAGTCTATAAACTACTGAATGAGTTTGAAGATACAGTGTCTGCAGGTTTATTGTGGGTACATGTATATGATACTCTGAGGATGAAATCAATTTACATCCAGTTGTTGAGATTAACAACCTGCTTTTATGTGCCTCAGGCTATCTTGTGGAAAAAGTGTTCTCTCTAATCTTCCAAACTGCCGCTTCATTTTGGGAATTTCACTTCTGAGTGCTGAATTTCTTCTGTCTGTGTTTCAAGATGGTTGCTCTTCCCTTTCTAAGAAAGAATAAGCCCAAATTCTTCCCTAGAAGCAAGAAAAGTGGGTATACATGAGATTTCTAGGTGCACTGGGTGCTCACAATGTGTGATGAGACAGATGTTTCCTGCATCACCTCATCAGAGCCTTGCCTCATTTAGGAGATCAAGACCCAGTGGACCCAGAATGGACCTAGAATACTTCAAGAACCTTGCCATCTCTGCAGATGGTAATCAGAGCCAAAGGAGAGATGACAAAATATTAAAATGTAGGTGTGTCATTGCCTTTGAAAATGTCAGGGGAGGCAGACAAGGTTTTTTGTAGGCACTGTATGTATTACTCTCGGATCTTTCTCTTAGCATTTGGGAATCAACTCAGGAAAATGAAAGGGCACTCTTTGGCACTTGTTAAATCAAGGAAAACAGTAACTTCTTGTTACACCAAAATGTTGGTCTGTTGCAAAGAACTAAGTGCCAAGCATGCTAAAAAGGGATCTTATTCCAAGGATTTCTTGTCTCATTATGCGAGTGTTGCATGTTTATGGTTGCTAAGCAGCAAGTGATTTTTCTGAGTGCTCTGTTTTATGTAGTTTATAACTTTTTTACATTTTCTTTTGACAGGGTGGATGACCAGGCAGGAAAAGCATAGTTTAAGGTGGAATAGATGACTTGTTTGTAGAGGATACTAAGGGATTCTTTTTCAAATCCAAATCTGGTATCAGTAAGTGTTCTGAGGCATTCAGTCAGTGTATGGCCTTGGTATTGATACTTGTGGTGTGGAGAGTAAATGTCATGTGAGCTGTATGTGAAGCCTAATACTATACGGTTACAGTATTTTTGAGTGGAAGTCATTGACCATGCAAGGTGACAGGAAGGTTTTGGTTGTTTTCATGTCTGGCAGGGGTTAAAAGATGAAGGTAAACTTCTGTGATGATGTAGACATTCTATTTGGGGTGATCCATTGTATTAAATGTGAGATGTAGTGATGCATGTTTGTTGATGCTTGGGCAGTGTTAGGGTGCTGTGATGCTACTGTCAGGGCAAATGCATATGAAAGGAAATTCATAGTGTGGCCTGCAGGTGATGGAAGTGTTTCAAAGGTGAAGCTTTTGTGGTCAATTGTGAAGTTGGCATACCATTTTTTGTGATGGAGGGTGGTGTCAAGTACATTTTTTGTGCGGATTTGTCATAGGAGTGTTAAATGCTTTATGCATTACCTATTGCCATTGATACTCTGTTGGAGGGAAATTTTGGTTGATTGAAGCTATCTTGGTTGTGTTGTGAGGTTCATGTTCATTATGATCATGGAGTGATTGTGTGCAAAACCATGCTGTGTGGGTGAGAAAGGGATGCCTTGGTGGATTCTGCTATGGATCAGTTTTTCAGGAAATTTTATCAAGAGTGTAAGGTAGAGAGAAGGGTGAATAGTTCTAGGTGAAGGTGGGTTTGTCGCAAGGGTGTATGATATCACCATGGCTGTTTAATTTTATGTTTAATTCTATTTGATAATTGGATTGGTGAGGGAGGTATATGCAAGGGTCTTGGAGGGTGGGGTAAGTATGCAGTCTGTAGGGAGTGAAGAAGGGCTTGGGAAGTGAGTCATTTGTTTGCTAATGACAGCACTCGTAATAGATTTGAGTGAGAAACTGCAGAAGTTAATATGTGAGTTTTCGAGAGTGTGTGAAAGGAGGCAGTTAAGAATGAATGAAAACAAAAGTAGGATTATTAGGTTTAGCAGGGCACAGGGACAGGTTATTTAGGGTGGAAGTTGGAATGGAGAAAACTTGGAGTGAGTAGAGTTCGTTAGATACCTGGGAATGGATATAGCAGCCAGTGGTACCATGGAAGCAGAAGGGAGCCATAAGGTGGGTGAGAGGATAGAGTTGCTGGGAGCATTGGGGAATGTGTTGAAAGAGAGGACATTATCTGGAAGGGCAAAAATGGGTGTTTGAAGGTTTATTAGTCCCAGCATTGTTGTATGAATGTGAGGCATGGGCTATAAATGAAAATGTGCAGAGAAGGATGGCTGTGATGAAAATGAAATTTTTGAGGACAGTATGTGGTGTGGCAGTTTGATTAAGTAATAAAAGGGGTAACACAGAGATGTAGTAACAAGATTTTTTTTTTTTTTTTTTTTTTTTTTTTTAAGGCTCCAGTCACGGACAAAAGT
>JAYMFT010018690.1:0-16529 GCA_038088735.1 Panulirus argus
TATATATACATACATACATATATATATATATATATATATATATATATATATATATATATATATATATATATATATAAGTAATCTTTCTTTTCCTTTCAGTGATTGATCCGAGAAGCATCCATAGAAATAACTTGGACCACATGTTGGGGAGACCTGCTCGACTATTCTCTGTGTCAAGGAGCTTGAGGGCCAATTTGAACGACAGTACCGTAAACTACTTCGAATGTAGATATTGTAAATCAGCTGGAACCTAGATATTGAATCACTTAGAACTTAGATACTGTAAAACACTTGGGACCTCGATATAGTAAATCACTTCGAATCTAATTACTGTAAGTCACCTGGAACCTAGATATTGTGTATCACTTTGACCCTTAATAATGTAAATCTCTCTGAACCTTCATTATGTATATCATCACGAACCTAAGGCACTGTAAATTAACTTGGAACCTAGATATTGTATATCACTTTAAACTAATATACTGTAAATCACATGGAACCCAGGTACTGAGGTCACTTGAAACTTAGATACTGTAAATCACCTCGAACTTGATAGTGTTCATAACTTTGAATCTAGATATTGCAAAACCTGGAAACTAGATACTTCAAAGCACCTCGAATCGAGAACACTCTTTAAAGAACTCCGAATCTATATATTGTAAATCCCTTCAATCCTAGACACTGTCAATGGAATTTTATTTCCTAGGAAACGAGAAATTTAGATGACATCGATCCCTGGGTTTTCCTAAAGGAGTAGTTGATTATGTCATGTAAGGAGGCATCACACGCACCTGAAGGCACCGCAAATATACCAAGACTTCTGGTCGAAGTCTCTCAAATGATGTACTCAGCGGCTGAGAAAGTGGGAGCCCAATGGCGTTCTCAGCAAGTGCACTTGCTAAGTGACACACGAATACACGAAAGCATTCAGGCACTTAAAAAATTCTATCCCGTGCGTACACCAACGTAAATCAGTGACACATGAATATACGAAAGTGTTCGCATACATCAGTGGCACATGAATACACGAAAGTATTCATGCACTTAAATACGTGACAAACGGATATACGAAAGTATTCACTCATGTAAATCAGTGACATATGAATACATATAAGTATTCGCGCCCTTAAGTTCTATCCCGTGAGTAGATGAAAGTATTCATGCACTTAAGTATGTGACACCCGAATACACGAAAGTATTCACGAACTTAGGTTCCGTCCCATGCGTTTCTTTCGTGTACAACTACTGTGTATTATAGCAACGCTGACTCTAAGGGACACTTAAGTCTAACCTGAAGAGACGGCATCATAATTCTGTAAACCTGTCAACGCTTTAAAATCCAAAAACCTTTGAATATGTTTCAGTACACCAAAAGTACTTTTTCAGCCATGCTCGTAACTTTTCATCTGTACTTGGGACAAAAAATTACCTTTAACTTATGAGATAAAGAAGTATGTTAATCCACTGAATATTAGTTAACAAAATATTACACTTTAAAAACATAATATTCGCGATATGAACAACAAACTTTTCTATGAAAGACAAAACAATACGGCTGGATCGAAGGTACCTATCGTTTCAAGCAACGGTACGATGTATCTCACACTACGGTACAGAACCACTCAAACAACAACAATGCCAACACGTGCCACACAAAGCGAAGCGGTACCGTAGCAAACTTACGATGCATCGCAACACCAACGGAACAAAGAACACAAAAATACAAGCAAGTGAAACAAGCGGTAAAGCATAGTCCAAACAACGGAAAAACAAAAAGGTACTTGTACAAACTAACTTGACATCGGGACAAACCACAGCCTAAACCTCTTCAAACAGAAGTTCAAAACAACTCAAACAAGACTAGGGACACCTCCCTCCCTTAATCCGTCCTCAACTACTAAGGGAACCTAACCCTCGAGGGAGGGGAAGGAAGGCGGTGGGGGAAGGCTGGCGGCGGCGGCTCAAGTAACTTCCTTAACAGGAAACCCCCCCCCTCCCCTCCCCTCCCCACCGGTGGGAGGGATAATTACAACCATTTTCCAATCACTTCCGTAAGCCAAGGACTGCCACCTTTACAATCACTTCCGCATGCCAAGGAATGCTACCCACACAATCGCCCCCCAACAGGCGATTGTTAATCGTACCGCCCCTCCCCATCTCCTACCCAGCCAGGGCGTCTTACAATCCCAAGCCATTAAGAGGCTTCCTTCTTTACCCCCATGCCATATAAAGAACTTTTCTCTTCTTCCTAAAAGAAATCCACTCTAACTCGCTCTACCCCATGAAGAGGACCCCCCTTCCACCCTAATGTCAACTAAGAGGACCCCTCCTCCACCCTGACGTTAATCCTAGTCTTTTCCCCTCCCCTCCACCATCAAGAGGATTCACCTTCCTCTCCCTCCCTCAATAAGAGTACGTTCCGTCCCCCCCCCCCGCCGCCCTATCCCCACCCACTAAGAGGCCATCTTTCCTCCCATAACATCTCCTACAAACAGAATCCACCACTCACCTTCATCTCTGCCATTACTTCCCCCTCCAGACTCAGTCTCCACTAAGAGAACCTACCACTCCCTTCAGGTCATCGAGGATACCCTCTATCCATCATACTTCCCCCATCCCCTTTCCCTTACTAACAAGGTCTCTTCTCTCTCGCCCATCTCAAGGGAACATGCCAACCTTCCCATACCACAGGGAACTCTCACCCATTCCACTTCACTAGAAAGACCTATTCGCTCTCCCCACACTTTAACCGAACCTTTCATTCTTACCATACCACTCCTGAAACCACATCGTTCCCCCTCCACCCCTTAGTCTGATGCACTGTCCATGCCTTCACCCTCTCAATCACCACTCTCCCATACAACTCACTCGGTCCACATTAAAAAAAAAAAAAAAAAAAAAAACGTCCTGCCTACTTCCCCAGCTTATAAAACCTCCCAACTACCCAACCCCTTCACACATACGCCAACCGAACCGTACTACAGACTGAAAGCGCAAGGAGCCTTAGAATTATCTTAACACCTGAAGGTGTTGAAATATATTTCTGTTGGTGGTTATACTTTGATGTTAACGGCCTTAATGACATCAGCAGTTGGCAGCCCTAAAGCCCAAGTAATCAACCATCAATCAATCACCCGTCAGGGTCTCTTTCACCAGAAAACGACAACTCGGAGGTCCACTCGAGGTCAGAGAGATTTCAATGGAGATTTTCTCACAGTTTATGACCTTAGGTTGAGGGCACTGGATGAGGAATTGTGATCATTATAAATTTACTGAACCGCTCGCCAGATATGCTCCTCCTCATCGAGGTAGTGATGGGGTGAGGTGGGCCATTTCCTAGAGAGTGAATATTTTCCGTGAATGTTTCTCTCATTAGTGTAATCTTTACTTTTCTATGGTTCAATGACTTACTAACACTCGGGAGGAGATGCTATAGTCTCCAGCTGCTTACTTAATATCTAAGTTGGCATTACTTAGAAAGGGAAAACAAAAAAAAAATAATCTGTGCTTTATTTGAACTACCTACACCGAACTGCGTGGTTGACAATCAAACTGTCAAAATACTCCCAAACTACAGTAAGCTTCGATAATCATATTATAAAAAGTCAGAGCAACAGATTTAAACCTCTCATTTCCAACTCGGGTCTCAGCAATGCCTCGAATCAAATCACATACGAGTATACATAACAACGCTATTGGTTGGGCAATTTACAGAGAAATTTCTTTTCCTCTACAACTTTGCGAAAGAAAAATGACTTAATACTGCATCCCTTCCGAGGGTTACACCGTCCTTAGTTTAGTGACGTGATTCAACTCTCTAGTGGCACGAGGATTCTTGAACAAAACTGCGCTGCAGTTTATGGCTTTTCTGAGAATATTTTCCTTGTGTGGGCGACATTTTCGTCCGAATTACTGCAAGCCTCTAAACACATAACAACTAAAATTTTCGTTCGCTCACACAAAAGTTAAGTAATTGAAGCAATCTCAGAATCCAAGTCGCAGCCCCTTTGTTCGTGCCCTTAGGGCATCAGGCGACGGAAATCTAGAAACACGAAGCGAAGGTACGAGTCTTTAAGCATGGCGGCACAACCCTTGGGGGTCTTTTGGCCTGGCCTTCGATCTAACCACCTAAGGACCATGTCAAAGGCCAGTCCATCTACACTCAAAGGATGGACCGTGATGTCGTGTTCGAGGATCATACCATCACCCTCACGAGGTTAAAGGTCACTCACGCACCTTTCAAACAGTTTTCGGCCTTAGATCATTAATCACCTCACAGGTCCGAACCACTTCTACTAATCTCATCAGCTGGGGAAAGCAACTACGAATGGGCAAACTGGACAGAAAGTCGCGTTCAGAAAAAAGTGAACGTAACTATGTGTGTTTATCGGGTCTGAAATAGACCTTCTGCCTGAGAACCACCACATAAGACGCAACATGCGTCTTTTGTAAACTTTAAGTCACAACTCCAAGAACTCAGTTTCCGAAGAACTTATCTCCCATATTCTATTAACGTATGGCAATCATTTCAACTACCATTCAACAACCAATGGTAATGGGTGACTTTAGTATCTTCAAACGAATACCCTGATGCCGTAAATGGATAATGAGCAAATCATATAAATATATAGACCAATTCTATTATATAATTCATACGTTTATAGTTAATAAAAAAAAAAGTATTACAACAGTACAGCTTTGCATTATGACACTGCTCAGGTAAAGGCTTTCTAAATGGACAGAGGTTCATCATAATAACTTGATTGGTGTTAAACCGAAAACTGAAAAAAGACAACCCAGTGGTCGATACTACAAGACGTTTTCTAACTATCAAGGATCAAGAAGTTTTCTAACTATCAAGAATCAAGACGTTTTCTAACTAGTGAAGATCAAGACTTTTTCTAACTATCGAAGATCAAGACTTTTTCTAACTATCGAAGATCAAGACTATCAAGAATCAAGACTTTTCTAACTAATATTAAGAATTTTTCTTACTATCGAGGATCCAGACATTTTCTATCAAGGATCAAGACGTTTTCTAACCAGTGAAGATCAAGACTTTATCTAAATAATGAGGACCAAGACATTTTCTATCTATCATCAAGATATTTTCTAACAGAGATCGAGACGATTTCTAACTATCAAGACTCGAGACGTTTTCTAACATTCTTTTTTTACGTTGAAGGCTCAAGTCACGGACTAAGGTCCCTATCAAGGCCGGGCCTTAATTGAAGTACGGGGAGGCTGATGGAAAAAAAAAAAGAGACAAGGGAATGTGTTTACAAATTTTGGAGGAAGTGGAAAATCGTGTCTTCCAAAATGTGCCACGTCATAGTTGTTGAGAAAGACATGAGAGGTGTAGGGAAAGAAACAATTATCAAAATGGCCCACCCTTGAGTTGCCAACAACCACACAGTAATCATATGACGCAGCAGCTTGCCGAGTATTGTGTAGTCTACCTAGTGGTGGGGGCACACGAGCAGCTAGTTCTCAAATGAAAAAAAAAGTAATACCTATAGAAGAATGAGAGTGAGCCAACATTGAGGAGTAAGGTAAGCTGGTCAAGTTTTGGAGTTCATAAGTCGGATCGCTTTAGACTCAACTCTTCAAGTAAGGATGCAGATCTAGAACCACCCCAGATGTGAGAGTAGCACTCCATATAAGGACGAATCAATCCCTCGTATAAACGGAGCAACTGTTCGGAAGAAAAAAAATTCGACTTCTAAACAGGACACCCAGTTTCTACGAGGCAGACTTAGCTATTTCCGTAACGTGGGGTTTCCAAGATAGAGTGGACGTTACAGTAATACCAAATATGATCATTTATTCAAGAATTGGAATTACACGAACCGTCAAAAGGAGAGAGGATATTTGTAAGTAGTTTTCGGGAGGTAGAAACTGGGTCTTGGAGGCATTAAACTTAACCAGATGTTCAAACATTAAACGGTTAGTTAGGGCGGTGCAAGTTATCAACATGGTGTGTGTAGCCAAATTTCGCTTTCCCTTCATTCTGTATATCTGCCAAGATTTGCTTTTCTTTCATCCTTAAAATTCCTAAGCTTTAAGAACAAAGACCCTGTCTTATCCTAGCCATATATACCTTAGCTTTCCTTAATGTTTCAACATGGGACTACACCTGGAGCACAAGACGCGGTCAATTCCTTCATCCACACATCTACGACACAACAAGTCCCCAGGACTCGTCCCAAAATATACACCCCCAAAAGCTTATGCTATCAACAGATTTTTTCTGTTTCCTGTGAATAAACCTTTAGCAAGAGCCCCTTTTACCCTTTAACAGACATCGCCCACTTTTTCTAATGGTTTCCTGTACATGAACCTTTTCAAGTACCCCTTTACCCTTTCACGGACAGTGCCCACAAGACACTGCAGTTGAGTTTTACCTACCCCTACCCCTCTCCAATGAACCAGCGTTTACTCACCCGTTAACAGAAGTCTGCGTCATGAACAGGCCCAGGAAGGCCTTAGCGATGCTGTGCCAGATCTGCGTCACCAGCCACTCGGACTGCTCGAAGCAGTGCTCAAGGAACTGGTGCGTCTCCTCGTCCGTGGACAGCTGAACGAACCGCCGCCCGACGTCGTCCGTGAGGGCCAGCTTGTCCACCTCGTACAGCTGCAACATAAACTCGTATCAGTGAGGGTGTGGGTGACGCACGGGGTGAGGGGGACGACAGGAGAGTGTGTGTGTGTGTGTGTGTGTGTGTGTGTGTGTCATGAAGTCATCGGTGGGGTTGACACTGGGAGTCAGTCAATGTCCACGTCGGTGTATTTGAGTCGTCCTGTTCACCATCGCTGAAGGCGTCTTCGAACTTAAGGCTAAAGTCGTCACAGTGAACTGGGCAATGGAAGGTGAGTCATGGATCAGGCAAACGTATTTGAAAGTTCAGGTCGAACTTTCTCAACTCGTCAGACCTCACAATGGTTATAATACCTCAACATAAGAACATACTCGTATCTTAGTGGGTGTGAAGTACTGCATCTATAGATGTGGACTAACACGCACTCGTATTTCTGGTCGAGAGTAAGCGAGCTCCAGTCACGTACTCAAAACACGGCATACAAGTTACAACTCACCTCATATTAAAAAATGTCGCGTTATTAGTATGAAATGGATACACCTTCATTCTGGAATGTAATGTAAGGCAAGTAAATTACATACTCTAAGAATGAGATATCATACACGAGTACATGGGAAAGCCACAACAAAGAAGAACTGATGGTTTATTGCTCCCGGACAGCAATAATATCCTTATATATATAGGGAGATTGGGTGGTAATTCATAAAACTGTGAGGCTTAAAAAAAATAGTATATAACTGCGTACATGGCAGTACCAAGACAAATATGATACGCTAAACTCAATACATATCATTACAAACAATACCTGATACCTTCCTGTAAATCAAGGATCAGCACGGGATCATTATCCCATCTAGATCGTTAATATAACAGAAAACCGTCTCAGTAAAGCACCAGACGCAGAGCCAGTCCAAGAAGTATAAAAAAGTACACAACGAGGATCTGAAGCGAAGGGAAATATGCAGTTAATTCGTAAATAACGAACTATGACACACCTGCAGTTAGGAAAAGATCAGTTCCTAAAAGCATGAAAGGGGAGGGGAGGACGCAAGCGGGTTTTTCATAAACCGGAAAAAAAATAAACCATAAAAGGGTGGTTATTATAATGGTCATTTACTATTACCGCTTTCATTGTCCTATCGTGTTCCTGAAGCAAGAGGAACATAGAAAGGAATACATAGATATGCAGGCAACAGGATACCCTTCGGTCCATTCGAAGCTATTTCAGGTAAAAGAAACATACAGCTTACGAGAGACAGAGAGAGAGAGAGAGTCAGCAAGTACATGGTGTCACTTAAATGGCTTAAGAAGCAAGCAACCAATTCCGCAGCCAGTCACTATTAACTGGGCAAATAGCAAGGCTTAAATATCTTTAACCATAACCAACTGCCATTCGGGTCGACTGCGTTCCTGAGGTGATGTCTGCAACATGCATGGACCGCTGGTCATCACAGCCGCTGAGGTGCGTCACACAAACACACACACACTACAGAAGGAGAAGCTTACCCACACATGTTGAATATTACACAAACATGAGACTAGGGGGGGAAAAAAAAACTATTTCCCATCGACTCTCCCAAGAGGGGGCTCGGTAGAGCAGAGGGAAGGGATTAGAAAGAAGCGAAATGTGTTCTTGAGGATGAATGGATCTGTTGATTACGTCCACCACCGAAAAGAAGATTTTGGCGCTGGGAACCCACGGCACCAGAGCTTCCCACCCTCCCGCCCTACCACCACCACCACCACCACCACGCTGCACTACCAGTGGCAGCGACGGCGGCAAGAAACACATTCCCAGGGCCTACCTGAGCGGAAATCCCCTTCTGTTGAGATTCATTTGCAACATTATAACCTCAGCTCACCCTACCCATCCCTTCCCCTGCCGTCTTCCTTCCCCTCCCTGCTTCCCCTCTTCCCCTTCATCATGTCCTCCTCATTGAGGAACCTGTTGCAATGGTTGCTCGTTTTTTGTGTGGAGCCCCGCCAGAGGGGAGACTGAAGCATTGTGATTACGTTCGCCAGACAAAACGCGACCTCTCTCTTAACTCTCTATTGTACATTCATAAATCCATCAGAAACCCTCCCCGGCATTGTTCCTTGCAATACCGAATATGAATAAAAGGATAACATGTTGTAATATCAAGTGCATAATGATATCTCTTGCAATACGTACTGCAATTCGACAATGAATTCTAAGCATTTACAAATAATATACACAACAGATAATGACTTAATACTCTTACCTTACAACATTTTCCCAGTTATCATAAAAAAAAAAATTGATATCATTAGATTCCTACACAAGACGTTTCATCACGATACGGTAAGCAGTGAGACACAACTACATATATACACGTATTACAACAGTCAGTTCAGTAAGATTAAATGCCTAAATCCTAACCAACTTCCATTTAACAAAATATCACTAGAGATCACTAATAACTTCCAACCATCCCTACAGGAGTAGATCCGGATTCGCCTTGTTTAAACGCACCAGTTCCTTCCGTACCCCACACCACCTGCAGTGTGTCTTGGGCAAACTCCATCGCACCATCTACGTACACTCTGTGAGGCGGAGGCAGCCCACCGCCCCTGTACCGCTCAACACCTGAACAAGCAGAGGCAAGCCCTATATAACACACATACAATACACATACATGAGAAATTTATCACCTTTCTTTGCAACAAATTCTGGTCCCTCTCACACTCCCTTCACCTCGCTCCCTCCCTCCCTCCCACCCTCTCCCTCTCTCCCCTACCTCTCCTCTCCTCTCCTCTCTCTCTCTCTCTCTCTCCAGTCCAGGGGTCTGAATAACCTGTTGCATATGCCATATGTGTGCAACGGGAGGTAGGGGGTGAGATAAATACTCGCCTGGCCACACCATCCATCACAACTCCAGAAGAAGATTCCGCATCATTTGCAACATTCATCCACTGCTACCAACCCCCAAACCCCCCCCTACCCCACAATTTCCTAAGCTCGCAGCCTCCCCCTTCCTAGCCCGTCCTTCCCTATCCACACTCTATCCTTCTGTCTTCATACCCCAGCCCTCTTCGCCTTCCCCAACCTTTCTCACACCATCATCTCAGTCTTGGCGTCTTCTTCCTTTCCTCGTATCATTTCCTGTTTCTGATCCTTCTCCTATCCTCTCTCCTACTCTCCACCATCCCTCCTACCCTCCATAGTCCCGTCTACTCTTCGCCGTCCTCTACCCTCCACAGTTCCCTTTACCATTAACCGTCCTTCCTACCCTCCACCTTCCTTCCTTCCTTCCACCATCCCTTCTATCCTCCACAATCCCTCCTAACCACCACCGTCCCTCCTACCCCCTACCATCCCTTTTATCCTCCAACGTCCCTTCAACCTTCTACCGTCCCTTCTACCCTCCACAGTTCCTACCACTCTTCACCGACTCTCCTTCAACTCCACGGTCCCTTCCACCCCTCCAATGTCCCCCTCCTACCCTCTACCATCCCTCCTATCATGCACCAACCTTCCTGTCCTCCTATCCTCCCACAGTTCTCCCTACCCTCCACCCTCCCTCCTACCCACTAACGTCCCTCCTTTCCTCCACCATCCCAACCCAACCAACCCACCCCACTCCCTACCATCCCTTCTATCCTCCACCATCTCTTCTATCCTCCAACGTCCCATCTACCCTCCCCCACCACCTTCCTTCCTACACCCCACCATCCCCTCCACCCTCCCCCAGCAATATGGTGGAGGGAGAGAGTCTAGGGTTTCCTGACGCAGTAAACACATTATGGTTCCTGAGCTGGGTGGTGTGTTTACTTTGTCGTTACCCCACAGCACACACTTCTCGCTCACCTCCTGAATGGGGCAACCCACTGAATGGGGAGCCTCATGAATGGGGAACACCCTGAAGGGAAGCCTCATGAATAGGTGCCATTCTGAATGGTGAGTATTTTGAAAGATGTTTATAATGTAAAACATATTCATCCTTGATTAAATGTCACATATCCGTCAAGCTGACGTATGTTTCCAATATATCAGTCAAGCTGACATATGCTTCCAGCATATCAGTTAAGCTGACATATGGTTCTAGTATATCAGTAAGCTGATATATGTTTCCTCTATACTAAGCTCAGGGGAGATAGACAAAAGAAATGGCCACATTATATAAGTATTCTACGAACAATAAGATTTTGATCATATGTTGGGAAGCTACATTCCCCTCTTTCATATCCACTTCATTGTAAATACCATCCACCTATCACCGCTCACTAACCACCGTCCATCCCTCGCTAACTACCATTCACTCCTAACTGAACTAATCCTCACTAACCACCATCTATCCTTTATCAACCACTAATCACTTCCTGCTATCCACCGTCCACTTCTCACTAACCACCATTCACACCTCATTTACCACCTTTCACACAACAATCATCATTCAATCCTCACTATCCACCATCCACCCCTTACAAACCACCATTCACTTCTAGCTAACCATTATCCACTCCAAGCTAAGCATCTTTCACTCGTCTCTCACTATCCACCATCTACTCCTCACGAACCACCACCCACTATCCATTCTTTACTGACAGCCATCCACTTCACACTAACTACTAACCACTCTTCAATAACCATCATCTACTCCTTACTAATCAAAACCCATTCCTCAATAATAACCAACCACTCCGCACTATCTACAGCCCAATCCACTCCTCCCTAACAACCATCTAACTCCTGAATAATTAGCATACATGCCTCAACCACCACCTTCAATCTCTTACTAACCACCATCCATCCCTGCTAGACATCAAATACTCTTCGCTAACAAGCATCAAATCCTCACCGACCACCATCCACCCCTCATTAACGACCATCCATTCCTCACTAACCATCATCATCCGTAACTCCTCACTGACTACCTACTACTCCTTGCTAACCACTGTCCACTCCTTGCTAACCACCATCCTTTCATTACTGATCAATGTCCGCTTCTCGCAAACCACCATCCACCCTTCAGTAACTAACATCCACTCCTCAAGGACCACTATCCACTCCTTACAAACCACCACCCACTCCTCACGAATCATCATCCACTCCTTATCATTCAACATCCATTCCTTACAAACATTCATCCAGTTCTCCTTCCAGCTGCTCCTCTTCCATCCTTCTTCTCCAACCTCACAGATCTCCATTTCATTTCCCCTATTCCATCAGAACTGCCTCTTCCATACTATTCCTCTGCAACTCCCATCCAACCCCTTTCCTATCTCAGGTCTCCCTTCCTATTCTACATCTTTCCTTCTAGTCCACTTTCCCTCCTTCATTCCACATTTCCTCCTCTGTTCCTCCCATGCTTGGTAACCTTCCCATCCCACTCCACCCCTTCCATCTCATACAACCTGCTTCCTCTTTTCCCCCTCTATTCATTTTCCTTTTTCTCTCTATTCATCTCACTCCCTCCCCTCCACTCCTCTTCCTTCCCCTCCCTCTACTACCCTCTGATCTCTCTAATCCACCCATCCTTTTTCTACATCCCCTCACATCACCCTTTTCCTTCTATCTTTCATCCAATCCTCTTTACTTATCATTTTTTCCTCACCTACCTTCTCATCTCACGTCCACACTCTCTTCCACCACTTCCCTTCCTCCTCCCCCTCCACATTCTTTCCCCTCAGGACAGTGGAAGGGTAACCACTTCCCTCCCGGCAGCGTGGAAGGCAAGGGACGACTTGATTAATGGGTGGCGGGGCAGCAAGCCTTCACTCCATGCTAACGTGTCTATTACATGTTACTTCTGCATAATAATGTCTGTCTCAAGGACTCTTTTACGCTGAGGTCTCCATCACCCTGGGGCTCTACCATCTAGGGGGTCTCCGTCACCCGGGGGGATCTCCACCACCTGAGGTCCGTCAACTGGGGTTTGCATCATCAGGGGTCTCCATGACCTGGGCCCCTCTATCATCCGAGGGCTCCACCATCCGGAATCTCCATCATCCAAGACCTCCATCACCAAGGGGTCTCCACATCATTCTGGCTCTCCTTGCCCAGAGTCTCCATCATCCGGGACCTCCATTACTGGGTGCCTCAATCATCATCCGGGGTCTCCATGTCATCATCCGGGACTAAAGTAAACAATGACACCAACAAACCACCCTAGACAAAGGGGCAACAAACGATACCCCCAACACACTACCTCACACTAAGGATTACCAGACACACCCCTAAGCAACAGTGATAACGGTAAAACTATAGGAATATCAACACACCCATTACCCTAACATTTACAAACAATGCTTCTAACAATGCTTACTCAATACTCGTTTTCCTTGCTAGTCAAGCGGCAAACAAAAAGGCAAACAAGGACAGGAGGAGAGGAGGAGAGGAGGGGAGGAGAGGGGAGGTGAGGGGAGGGGAGGCGTGGGCCACAGTCACCCACTGCCCCTTACCACACGTAATGGCCATCATTTCATCACGTTTCCTCCCCTCGTTGCAATGTTTTCATTACCCCTCCCCTCCGTTTCCCCTTCCCCGTCACGTAGGGGGGGGGGGAAGAAAAAATCCTGACCATACACCGCCCCTCTGTGGGTCACCATTGTGCACTTTGTTGCAAGATCAATAAGCATCAAATTCCTATTGCAATAACCTATTTCATTAAACCCAGACCCCCGTAAAATCGTTGCCTCGTATCCATCTCCCGAGGTCGGGGATAAACTCGCCCTTACGGCCACCCGTCCCCAAGGCCGGTAATTGCTCGGCTCGGTGTTCCCCCAAATTTCCCCTCGGATTTAACCTTTATCTGTTCATTGTCAACACGGTTGCAACATGCCCACCGGGACACGTTAAGTATAATGGTAAAAAATGCTGAATGCTTAATTACGGTGAGGGGAGAGGGGGGGGGGGAATAGGAGGAGGGGGAGGGGAAAGAGAGAGAGAGGTGTGAGGTAGGGGAGGGGTGGTGGTGGGGGTGGGGCAGGGGTGTTGGGGGAGGGGGAGGGGGAGGGGTGGTGGTGGAGGTGGGGGGAAATGAGAACCCGCGTCTTATTTCCCAGGGCACCTGAGTTCATCCCGGCCAAGCTGTTCCAAAATAGGACAATTACTCTAAATATCATCCCCCCCCTCCTCCCCCACCCCCCACCCCCCCCTCCCCATACGAGTGCCCGCCACGGGACCCACGGATGGTTTTTCCATCGCTGGTATTAAACGGCTGGAGAGAGGACTCTGTCGCCAGGGTAAATCTAAGCCTGCGTTACCCCCATAATGTATACAGGCTGACGAGTGGGGCGGATCAGAGTGAAAATTAATCTTAATGACGAAGGATAGACTTCTGTCTCTTGGGGCTTTAGGGGCTACAGTTATCGCTTCCTATGCAAACTTTACTTAACAGATTCAGTCAAATTCAACCTCTTGCTGGAAAGGTGCAAGTCCTCACTCCAGCCAGGCTCGCACAGACGCGAGTCTCCAAATAGCATAATCACCAGAGAGTTCTGTCCTGTAATGGAGACAAAGGCGGACGTAATCACACCCGGTACGCGGCGCCCGTCGCGTTCGCCCAGACGCGCGCGTCACGGCTCCCGCGACAACACTTGGTCGTCTCATTAGGAAATTGTGAAGCAAAATGATTCTCCAGCAGCAGCCATTTCCCCCCTCCTCTCTCTCTCTCTCTCTCTCTCTCTCT
This sequence comes from Panulirus argus, assembly GCA_038088735.1. Classification (NCBI taxonomy): domain Eukaryota; kingdom Metazoa; phylum Arthropoda; class Malacostraca; order Decapoda; family Palinuridae; genus Panulirus; species Panulirus argus. Next base: position 14,252 of record JAYMFT010018690.1, read on the forward strand.
CTCTCCCCGGGCCTCTCCCTCACACTCTCCTAAACAATAACCTGTGATTCAGTGCACAATGGCGTACGGGAGGAACTATTTTGAGGGCAACTTAACATCTGATAAATGTAAGTAGGTGTGAAGGATGAGGGTAAATAGCTTATGTTGGTGATGTTGATGCCGCTTCTGCTACTGGGGTTCCTGGAGATGAAGGGGGCGGGGGAGGGTTACTGAGGTTCCTCATGTGGTGGAAGTATCGTGAGGTTTTGGCCCTCAAGGAACTGTGGGGTGGGAGGGGTTGTGTGTTTCTAGGGTTGGATGGGCGTAGTGTGGTGGTGGGGGTTGTTATGGCGAGACAGCTAAGTGCGGCGGGGTTAAGGAAATTGAAGCAAATGGAATGTCATGCTTCTTTTGAAGGAGGTGGAGGTATTGCGTTGAAGCTGCCAGCGAGGTAAACCTACGGTGGAGAAACTTGGAGTGAGGTGGAGGTGGTGTGAGGAAGTCCACCAGGAGAGCTGGGCTTATGGAGACCGGCTGGTGGAATTCAGTGAAAGGTGGTCGTAATGGGTGGAGTTATGAGGGAGGTGGGGAGGTGAAGGATGGAGATGTGAGGGAGATGGAGGTACTGATAGACTTATGAGGCAGTGAGTGGAGTTCTAAGACAGATGGCTGCAAGGGCGTAATTTAGGTTCTGGCTTAATGAGGTGGAGGGGTTGTGTGGTAAGGTTGTGAATGAGACGTATGGTATGGAATGTGAAGACAGAGTGGCGTTTGGGGATATAGATAACAGTATCAGGAAAGAACAGGTGTGGATTATGGGCCGAAATGGTGAACAGGTGTGGATGTGGGGCCGAGACGGAAGAAGAGATGGATGAGGGATAGGTTAAATACAACATACAGCAAAGAAAATTTCATTCATCAACAACGTAGCTATCCTCTAACCACAGAAGCATCCGCACCAAACAGTATATTCATTCTCAGATACATTTCACAATATAAACAATTACCTCATGATAAATATGAGTACCTCATGAGAACTAGAATAAACAGGCCCCAGCCCCCATCTCCCTCCCTAGATCGAATCTAGAGAAACAGTTTCAAAGTTCCACACTAGATTCCCACTTCCATTCCAGATTGGGAACTCCATTCCAGGCGAGGGTGGCTTGCTGCCGCCGCCCGGGGCCACGGGCCGGTACCCCCCACAACTGTGGATTAGGAAATTAATTTCAAGTTTTCGGCCTGGGACTAATAAAACTGTGGCCCCAGGTTATTGCAAATACGAGGACTGAACTTGTTCGATTGTTGGCTGATAGCGGGAGAGGCCTTGCCCCGCCAGGGACGCTGCTGGGGGGCATGGGAGGAGGAGGGGGGTTAGGGGTACTGGGGGAGACGAGGGGTGAGGAGCAGAAAGAGGAGGAGGAGGAAAAGGAGGAGGAGGAGGAGGAGGTGGGTGGGGGAGGAGGGGTGCTGCGTGGAGAGAGGGTGATGGGAGGGGTGATGGAGAGGAGGAGGAGCTGGGATGGGTTGCATGAGACAGGGAGCAGACGATGTTGGGATGGGGAGAGGGAACAGAAAGGTAATGGGGAGAAATATGACAGATCCGCGAAAGGTAGGGGAGGTAGATAGTACGCTGGGACAGTCGTGGAAAAGCAGGACTGTGGGGAGGGATGGTAACTGGAAAAGGTGCTGAGGAAGGCTAACGGTGAGGGTAGGTAGAAGGAAGAGGACAGCCAGGTAAAAAGATAGAGGGCAGGCATGGTAGTGTAGCTGAGAGCTACCGGGAAGGAAGAAGAGTTGGATGGCAAGGGCAGTGGGCGGGGCTGAAAATGGGATAGGAATATTGTACGGAGGTAATGGGAAGAAGTGGGGAGAAGAGGATAGTGTAATAGATAACAGCGCGGTGGAAAGACAGTAAGATGGACAGATGTTGGAGAGAGGACAGTTAAGGGGGAGGAAATGCGACGTGGAACGGCAAAGGGGAGAGAGAAAATGAATAGGATAATAGCCGGGAAGAGGGATAGTGGGAAGGATGAAAGGAGAGGATAGAGGGAAAACAAGAGGAACAGGACGACGAAAGGGAAGGATAATGGATAAAGATTAGTGGAAAGTTGAGAAGGAGTGAGCAAGGTGGGAGGATAGTGGGATAGTAGGAGGGGTGTGGAATGGCATGGTGGGCGTGGATTGTTAAGGCGGGTGTAGGGGGGTAGTGGAATGGGAGGAAAATAGGGAGGGGAGGGGATAAGTTGGGTGGGAAGGTAGTAGTGTGGGAGGGGATAAGTTGGGTGGGAAGGTAGTAGTG
>JAYMFT010018701.1:0-16528 GCA_038088735.1 Panulirus argus
CAGGGAATACGTGGGAAGTATTCTTTCTCCCTTATCCCCAGGGATAATATATATATATATATATATATATATATATATATATGTGTGTGTGTGTGTGTAAAAATAATATAATTATGTAAATGTATGGATCACTGCATCACATAAATGGAACAATGGCTCATCCCAACTTGAAAGTCTGCATATCCACATAATTCCTAAATCTTCAAAAAACTTACAAAATACAGGAATGCAATTACTACAAAGTTTTATCTAATGCACAAAAAATATCACAAAATACAACCTACAGACACCAGATCCTTGTTAAGCAAAGTGAACAGTACCTATGGTACCAGGTCCTTGTTATGTTAGATGAAATGCAGCTATGATATGAATTTAAGAACAAATTATAAAATTTGTAGGGGAAGAAAACTGTCAAAAATGATGGTAATATAGGCTTTCAATTATCCCATGGGGCCTATGAAAAAAAAATAGTTTAAAAAGTGGAAAATAAGTTGATGAAGGCTTGGGTGTGAATACAAACCTTATACCATAATACTGTACTGATAAAGAACAGGTTATAATTAATTATGTAATTATGCAGCTGGGCATATAAACCCCAGCATTCCCCCAACCCCACCCCACTGTGCTGGGGAATACACATAAATTATTCCTGAACTGGTAACAACTTTATACCTGAGAAACTTGGTTACCATAATGAAATGCATCTATGGTGAGACGACTCAAAATCAATTTCTTAAAGAAACTGGTAATGAAGCACCGTTCCTGTGTCCTGATAAAATAAATTGGTGATGATTTTACAACCCAATATCCTTCAAACCTTAACACCAAGGAAACATGTGGTAGATGCCTAACTATGAAATTGGGGCTAATGTCTCAGTAGTGGGCTGTGGGCTGCAGAAAGTGTGTGGAGGTGAGATCTGGTTATAAAATAGGACTGCTGACTGCGGTAGTAGGTGTAGTTGTGGCAGCAGGTGGTGGTAACGACGAACGTGTAACATGGCTAATGATAGTACAGGCAAGCAAGCAAAGTGGTTATACGATTGTGTCAGAAATAGCTGACTGATGCATATTACGACTACAATATTTACGTCCGCATCAACAATTCTCCCTTAGTCTTGGCATCTGCTCCCTGATAGCTGGAAGGAGTATGATTATCAGATACCAATACATCAACCTCCCCTCTTCATTTACCTCTACACTAAGAACTCTCATCTCTATCATTTTTCCACCATAATAATCAGTAATGTAAGATATCAGATTACCGAAGCCACACTTGATGTTTGGGCCAGGAAGGAGGCAGGGTCTTAATAATGTTATATGAAGGAATGTAGCCGCCATGTCTGTGGGTTTACTGTTCGTTTTAATGAGAAGTAATGCGAGTATTTGATCTATGAACGAAGCCACTAAGATGAAGGGAAATGTGAGAAAGTTTGAGAGAAAAAAATATGGAAGTACAATTATTACTCCTTGCACCACAGTGCAACATTTTCAAGTTTACATACTTTACCAAAATAACGAAACGGTCAACCGTTTTCAAAATTCAAATTAGTTCTCAAGCTTTCCACGTGAGTCGACCCATGATCATCTTGTCCCAGATGGTTCCTCTTGTCTTTCTGCCGCACCACACATGGGTTACTGATCTTCAGTCCAAATACATGCAATGCCTCCATCTCACACACACAACACCGATATTTCCAACGCTGAATTTTCCTGCGGTGAACGTTTCGAGTGAAATTCCGGTGGTCGATCTAGTTGGTCGGGGTAGACTGTTGACGTTCGCCTTAAATCCACGCGTAATCCAAAACAAAAATTAAAGGTCAATCGAAGCGTAATCAATCATAAACTGAATTACTTTAATTACTATACCACAACCCGAAACTTTTCTTATTAATTAAAATTATTTGATTTTCACTTTTACACAATATTAAGTACAAAAGCTTTTGACTATGCACTTCACTTGATGAAAATATCACTTGCCTAAGGCCATTAAGACGAGTTCCTTGGTAGCCTTAAAAGAATAACATATATAATATACATACATATCGCAGACATGTACTTGCAGTTTAACTACACCGCTTGCTTTACCTACTGTGCAATAAATAAATCTACAAAATGTGACAATACCTAAAAAAGTTCCCTGTACTGTATAACCGACCATAGGATTTGAGGTGAATGTCAAGTCAATCCAGTGTGTACAACAGAACTATTTTCTAAGTGATAAGAAATAGTGCTGCGCTGTTTTTCTATAAAGCCAAAACCTCCATAACTAGTTATACAAACAACACCCAGACCTTTATCGGAGGTGTAATGTATGAAGGCGTTTGTGTGATAAGAATTACAAAGTAATACATTCTATAACGAAAAATCGTCCTTGAGAACTTAATATTTGTTTTCCTACAATATAATATATGGTACTGATATGAACAATCTTTTCTCTAAGGAATCCTTAAACTCAAGAGAATTAACTATATAGTAAAAATATAGCAAAACAGAGGCTCATCCTGACATGTGTTCCCGGTATCTGTTCATTTCTTTGGCTTCCTAATATCTGTTCATTATTCACGCTAACTGGTATCCGTCTATTATTCAATTTCAAGAACTGAAAAAAATAGCACTTCACCTAGAATCAAAAGCTCTTAAAATAGACGATGAAGAAGCTTGTAGAAGAGAATTGTGATGTTACAACAAAGTGAAAACGATACGTATGCATTCATAACAGACCAAGAAATATGATGTCACATCGAGGAACGAAATCCATTAACATGAGAAGGTGTGAGACACTTAAGATAAAAGGACACTAATATTACATAATGGTTGGTACTAACCTGAGACGGGTTAAGCCTAACAAGCTACAACTTTAACAATACGCGGCTGTTGACGGGCTGCGTCACACGCTGCAGCACCAACAGCGATACCCAAGCCAACGTGACGCACACGGGATCATAACCACGACGTCTAGGATTACTACAAGCCCAACCTACCCTGTGGGTCGAGGTAACCCCGTGGAGTGGGGTCAAGGGGCTGGGTAACCCCGTAGGGCGTAATAAGTGCTAGGTGACACTGACCTGTAGTGTGGGGCGGGGTAGCCCTCTAGGGAGAGGTAGTCAATCCTGTTGGATTGAGGTGGAGAGACGAGGTTATCCCGTGGGGTGTGGGATAGGGTGGGGTAGTCCTGCTGGAGGAGGTAATCCCGAGAGATAAAGCTCAAGCGATGTCAGGATGCAGATCGGGTTAAAGTCCATACAGAAGGAAATGGCTGATGTTATTTTCATTTAATAGTGATCTGTCTGCGCTGGTGAGAGTGTGGATGGCGAGAGGGCAAGAGAAGTGTGAGCTGTGAGTACAACCTAACCTACAACACGTTTTCAACTAAGCCAAGCCTGAAAATCGTCACCCACAGCGCCCTCCTACAGTGCACGACAGTACCTCACTTTGGGCCTAAGCATTACGGAATGTCTTCTTTCATTAAGATTCTCCGTTGCAGCCCCGGGTTCTTGGTAGTCAGCAAACACTGGCTATGGGACTCGGTACGTTCTGGCAACCGTGAAATTCGCCCTTGTGGTAACACAGGTATAGGGATGACATGTTTTCGAAATTCAAACCACGGGACACACCTACCTGATTGGAAAACATGGGTCCATGTTCCCCCCCACCGCTGGTAAACAACCTTACGTAAACTTCCACACCGTCACACACATGTCAGGGTTCTGTCTCAGCGGTGTTAGAGAGAAGGTAGGTGTGATCTGCTATGGAGATTGTTATAGGCCGCGAGGAACACTGTACGACACTTGACCACGACGGCACGACCCCTGAGCACGACGGTACGGAACCTGTTCAGTATCAATAAAAGCTGACCAAAACAATAGTTAAAAACAATCGGACACTACAATACTGATCCCTAATCGTCCCCCACCTGACGGAGCGAATTACATATCATCATACATACATGGCGCACCGTCAGGGTTGGGTAATGAGGCTCCTGGAGCCGGAGAAGGCCAACAGCAGTGTCTGATCAAGTCTCCGGGCCATGACATGACATCAGCCAAACCTGCCAACTCAGCGACGACTCAGCCATGTGGACGTGCGACCCGCTAACTGCGTGCAAAACAGGGTCGGGGGTCAGGGCTCTACCGTCAGTCACGAGTACTGGTAGCCAGCAACAGTCAGACGACGATCAGTCAACCGTCCCAACCTACACCACCGCATTGTGTGTGTGGTACAGTCAGCAGCCGAGGGCTGTTCGCACGAGGGACGAGGGGGCAGTGTCTGGTCCTCCCGTTCGGTTCTGTATGACGCATGTGTACATTTACCGTGCAGAAATCATAGTCCCTAAAGAATTCAAACAATCTCGAGAGTGGCGCTCAAGTCTGAGCGCGACCTATCCAGCACTGCCTGGTGAGCAGGGCAGCGTGATAACCATCAGAGAGGAGGAGGAGGAGGAGGAAGACATAAAAGGCAGCATCATAAAACACGGGGGCATCCACTACCATAACGCGTGACCTCAATCGGGTAGGAAGAACAGGGGACCACCGGCCGTATTCCTGTGATTATCAAAGCACTCACAACCTTGGCAACCTACCCGGCTAGGCCACACTCTACTTCCCCTCCGCCTGCGTTGCCTGGCTGACCCTGTCTGTCTCACTTCCTGGCAACACACGCGAACGCGCAGCTTTCTTCAACTCCCAACCAACCCTTCCTGGAGAAGCCTTTAGCATCCTGATAACACACACACACACACAAACACGATCGACGCCACAATCTACGAGCGTTATCCCAGTTCCGCGACGAAAATCAGTGGAAATCAGTTCTCCTGCGAGAATGCGTTCGACTAGAACGCTTCTAATTACAGGGAAACGCAGACAGACAGACAAACAGGCGTGCTGGGAACGCAACGTGGCTGAGGACTCCATCCCGCCTGTCCTCCAGACACAATCTATGTCCGCATCAGCCGCACAGCAACGCGTGTCCACGGGGACTCCATCCCACCACACACCTCCTTCGCTCTCCCACAGAAGCTCATAAACACCACCTGATGGCGTAACGTCAGCGAGTCGCACCATCAGCTGACGAAGGGGCCCTTGGGAGGGGGGGTGTGCCTGCATAACCCTTAAAACACGACGGTCCGGACCTCATGCAAGAAGGTACGATCCTTGAGCACGACGGTACGGCCCTTCCAGCTTGAAGGTACGTCTCGTATGCACGACGGTACGAGACCTTCGGGTACGATGTCCTGACCTTTGGCCTGACCTCTAAGTGGGGGAAGGCGATGCCATCATCTCCAGGCCCCAGATGTTATCGTGAGTAAGCAGGCTCTAGCGCAGGTGTTTGCCACAACCACCAACACCTGTTTCCCGAGCAACCGTGATCAAGGCGTCGGGGCCTTGCTGCCTGGCATCTGTAGTGAGTGCCATGATGGGTATAATGAGTGCCACCCTTGGTGTAATTAGTGCTATTCTGGGTCGTTCAAAGTATGGGGGGGGGGGGTATGGTGGCACTTCCACCTTGATGATACACTTCATGAACGGAAGGTGTAAATACGGATTATACAGTCATTTGTTACTGCTGGTTAGCCACCACGCCGTTTACATTCCTGGGACGGCATCAGCTGACGCGCCAGGTATCCCACCAATTGATATTCCAGCAACGTTATCTCACTTGAATTCCACCCACAGTGCCAATATAACGCTACTTCCTTTTCCTGGGCAACACTGGTGGGAATAAGTATCACTAGTGAGTGTTTCTATGTCCTGGCAACACAGATATGACCAAAACACATTTGTGTTGCACCAAATGAACTTGGTACAGAAGTTGATTAGTCGGTGCGATTCGGGAGCACGATGGTACGACCCTTGAGCACGGCGGTACGACTCTCTTAGAGCATGACATTCGGACCTCTGGGGTATGATAACCTCGGCTTTTAACCTAACCTAATTTTAAGACTCAGGTCAAAGGTCACAGTACCACCGTACGCCGGTGGCATGTGGCTGCCTTCAACTCCCGGGGAGAAGGAAATCGGCGGACATAAACGAACTCGTTCCATCGCTATTCCGCGTGCGATGCCAGCAGCCCCCGACGTGCCCAGCATGCCTCGCGGCGCGGCCATGAGAGGGGCAACCATCGTAAGGCCAAATTGCATCCATGCAAGGCACATTCTGATGCCAACGCGTCCCGCCTCCGCCCAGCCCCCGACGCCTGTCGGATTCAAACATTCCGGTACTCACGCCTCACTGTCTTCTTAACTGCTTCATTCACCCCCAGTGACGGATGCTCACAAATCCCCAGATTACAACCCCATCGCAGACGCTCACAAAGGCCCGGGCAAATTACAACCCCATCTCTGATGCTCACCCGTCCCGTCCCCTGACTACAACCCCCATCAGAGATTCTCATGCTAAATCCCCTAACTGCACTACTCCATTCATCTTATAACAATGTCATTAATTATTCGCTAAGATTCCTTATCATCATCTAATTGATCGCAGAAACGACCAGTGAGCAATAAAGTTAAATTACTATCGAGTCAGTTTCTTAAAAGAACATCTTAATCCGGATTTCCTTAGACGTGGAGCGCATTTCTGTCATTTGCATGAGCATACAAATGTTCAAACTAACCTCCCCTATACACCCAGAATACCTACTCCACACGCCCACACAGCCTCACTTACAAGCCCCTACGACCTACTCTACATCTACCCACGGAGCCCCTTAACCCTACGAGAGACAGAGCGTTCTTCTGGCAGGCGTCACACACTCCGAGCTGGGTTTGAGGAGAGAGAGATTTATTGCTCCATCTTTCTCCCCGCCAGACAGCAGCGCAACCACCCCTTCCCCACCACCACCAACACGAATATCAGGAGCGGATACTGAAATACGTGGACGGGGGATGCCATTAACGTAAATGACGTACATGGCACTCTGGGGAGACAGTGGAAACTGGGGGAGACAAATTAAATGGTAAGGTGAGAAGTATATGGCAAAACATTTCTTCATGCATACTTTGTCGTACGCCATATTCGTAATAAAATGTAAAAACTATGAAATATCCCTCAATAATAACAATAATAATAATAATAATAATAATAATAATAATAATAATAATAATAATAATAATAGCAACAATATAATAATAATAATAATAATAATAATAATAATAATAATAACAATAATAATAAATAATAATAATTATATAATAATAATAATAATAAATAATAATAATAATTATAGTAATAATAATAATAAGCAGAACACATATTGAAAATAAAAACGTCAGGAGCCTTACTTTCTCGTTTGGTGAGGTTCAAAGATACGCCACTCCGCAACTCCCTCCCCACAGCGGGATCGAACACCGCTCTTCTTGCTCACCTCACCTGCCAAACGTAAGAATGAGATCATCAGAAACTTCCGTGAGCCATAAATACCTGGGTCTTAAAATATGCAGCATTGTAATACAGCACTGCGATGTCACCGGTGTGTGAAGTCTTTCAAAGCCACGGTTTTACTGGCTCCTGATAAAGTCGTCCACATTGGATGGGATTTTACTAATCATATCGTAATGGTCCTCGTGTTTGCAGCAAGTGGATCCTGCCCCCAGGCTCTGCTCACTCATACAATAGTCACAAACCCTCCAGCTCAGCTCACATGTACAACAGTCATCACTCTGTAAGCTCTACTCACATACGGCAGATTTCCACCTCTGAGACTTTGCTATCTACCTGAAAACCTCACACGGCTGAATTCAGATATAACCTATGACAAGATAAGCTCAGATAAATCCCTAGGAGTCCAAGATCGTAAACACGGTCTAAAAAAAAAAAAAAAAGTGAAGACAGATGGTGTACAACGAAACAAAAAAAAAGGACAGTTGAACGGAAGTTCGGTACGAGCGGTGTCGGGAGGGACGTGAGCAAGCACTTCCCCGGCAGGAGTAGAGGACAAGAAAATTGCGCCTGATAAAATATTGAAATGAACGCAAATAACGTGGAAGGAATTCCGACAGCCTTAGAGCAAACATCACTCATGATGACACACACGTGATGGGACATACTCACTCGCACTTCCTGCTGGGATACGATGAAGGTGAGCTACAGCACCACCTGACAACAAGGATGTTGTGAGCGAGAGTGTTGTGAGGGTTTGTGGGGCAAGAGAGGCGACCCACTGCTATGAATACATGCAACGTTGCTGGCTGGCTGTTCCCCCACCCCCACTCCCTGGACCACAGCTTTCTGCAGTGTCTGATGGACAAGGTTACGTACGTTAAGTCGTCTGGTTTGCATATTAGGTTGATCTGAAATGGTCATGTTATAATAGCACGCCTGTGTTACGTCCAAATATTGGCACCATCTGGCTCGGTTATGTTAGTTAAGTTAGGATAGGTGGGGGGTGGGTTTGGCTAGATCAAGGTTATATGGTTAGGTGCTTAGGTTAAGTTCATTTCAGCCTGGCTTGGATGGTTTTGGGTGGCGTTAAGTCAGATTATGTGTAAGGAGGTCAACACCACGACAGCCAGAAATAAGGTATATTAGGCCACTTTCTGACACTGCAAAAAAAAAAACAACCTTCTATGGGCACCCCTGTTGGCCATCCGCCCGCCCTCTCTCTCTCTCTCTCTCACTACCCACGAGCTTGTACCTTGCTTTCTGAATCACAACACAAACCACAGGAATTATCAAATGGTAAATATGAATAAAATAAAAGAAAATATGTTCTCCATTACCTTATCACACTTATACTTCTTACTGGAGCTGCCATCTGTGCTACAACGATGTATTCATTCCATTTTCTTACCGCGGGAGAAAAAAAATAGAGAAAACGAAGACGATCAGTCACCTCAAATTCTTATTTACGACGACGTAATGTGGATCATGGTTGCCAAAATTGTCACCTATACACTATATCAAGGATAACCAAACCTGTAAATCCTACTTCTTAAAATATTCTCCGCCAGAAGTGATTACCATCGTATAAATCCAACGTTTCTGTCAGGATTAACGCTCGTGGTGTCAAGCTTTAAACAAGTGTGTGTGTGTGTGTGTGTGTGTGTGTGTGTGTGTGTGTGTGTGTGTCTATATGTGTACAACCAGCAAAATGCCTGCCAGAAGAGAGGTTATATTTAAACAGACGCAAATGAATTTCCTCAACCTTTCCAAAACAATTTCGGTTCAATTATTCCGCAGATTCTGTCCGTTGGCTTTCTACTCCGCTTGCTTTAATCAGGTGAGTAATAAGTCTAACGTACAATTAGCGGGGGAAGAAATAGTTATTTCAACTGCTTTGCCATCGAAAGCCAGCATTCATTCACACTACCCAAAGCACGATAGTGCAATAACCGAAGCACAGTAGTGATGCCCTGAGCATTCACGTACAAAAGGCTTTGCTAATCATCAATCGTTTATCATGACGACAAATACTAAGATGAAATAAGACCGTAAAGGGCACAATGTCCTAGATATAATGATACGTGAAGAAAACTGTGGCATACTGATACTCGAGTATGATAAGGTGTATGATACATTAGGACAAGGTCCACAATCCTAGATTCGAATGCTGGATTCTGTGATAAGTCAAAGGTTCTATGGAAAAATGGTGTCTGAAAATCTTGGAATACTGAGAGAGGTGTCTTTGAGTGTAAAAACTTGAGTATACGAGTAAAATTCCTCCGGCAAAATAGGTATATATGGTCAGTACAACTGTAAATATGGACGTAACTTACTCTCAGTACAATGCACAATTGTCATGGGATAATCCTATAGGTGAATGAGCACAAAATCCCAAGAATTTTACGACAATGTCCCGAACTCAACACCACGCTACTAATGCAATACTGAATAACCATACAATTCTCGTCTGTAACATTATAATATACTTTATGCTCAGGAGCATAAAACTACGTTAAATAAAATACTGTGTAATGTTCCTAATATTAAAATAATAACCACGTACTGCCCCGTGTCTGACACCTTCCAAATTGGGAAGTTAAACCGGGTAACGTAATGAAACCGGAATGTCGTAATATAATACAGTACCTTAAGTGGTTTATGTCTTTCATAACTGGATGATATATTTCAGGACGCTGAGTGGCTCTGTGCTGGAGAGCAAGCGATGGTGAGTACGCTCACTGACGCCGCCGCTGCCCGCTCACTTGGCCAGCTACGTTTACCTCTGCTATGACTTCGTGAACGTAGGGGGGTGGGATAGTTCCGGTACTGCTGGAGGGATAGAGTATATAGTGATTCAGGTGATGGGGCGGGAGATGCTTTTCCAAAAAGGCCAGTAGTGTGCCCTGGTGACCTGAGCGATAGTGTTGAGGTGGGTACGCCCGGGCGAGCGCGCGGGAAGGACGCCGCTCGCGGGAGGCGATATAAAGCCCGCGCGACGCCAACCCCGGCCAGTCATACGCTGATTGTCCTGCAGTCAAGTGGCTTTTTAACCTGAGGCTGCCATCGCTCAGTGTCCTGGTACGCTCTACCCACCACCAGTCTCGATCATCACTATAGCTGAACCACTGACAAAAACTCTCAGACCAAGAACTAACGAGAAGAGAGACCAAAGATGGGGAAGATCAAGGACATGCGCGAGTACGTGGGCATGGCCGAGCTCAAAAAAGTGGACACGCTGAGGGCGATCGTCGCCGAGTTCTTGGGCACGCTGGTCCTGGTGTTCGTAGGATGCGGGTCCTGCCTCGCCGAGTGGACCCCAGGCTACGCCCCCTCCGTCGTCCAGATCGCCTTCGCCTTCGGCGTCACTGTAGCTACCGTGGCTCAGGTAAGGCCCCTAATGACGACAGTTCAGCAGGTGTGGCGAACACCTGTTATCCAACCACACATGCTGACACACACACACATTATATATATATATATATATATATATATATATATATATATATATATATATATATATATATATTAAATTAAATCACCACATTCTTCTCTAAGACATTATCGGTCTCAGGGAGTTCCTCTCTTCACTAACACGAGCGGATGATTTGGTGACAGAGTTACTATAAAGACGACTGACGCGAGGGTTTGAGGCGGGGCGCACAAGCATTTCCCTGCAGTACAATAACAGGGGCTGGGAGTGAGTCTAAGATACAGTAAACTGCGCTACAGTATAAAAGGGCAAAGGCACTTGAGAATAACTAAGTTTTATGCACAAAGATATACCAAAACATACGAGTAAGAGTGTTTGATACAGTACGGGGTGAGTGGGAGGGGAGGGGAGGGGGGAGTGGGTTTAAAGGGATAAAGAGTAGTAATGAGAGCAGCCCAGATAGTTTAACAAACACAATGACGCGGCAGAGAGGGCTGGCATATGAAAAAAACACCTGGGTTAATCAGAAAGAGAACGCGCGCGTTCTAGCATTTTGCATCTTCGTTCCGCTCTTCTGGGATCGTTGCTTTGAGTAACAAAAAGGATCTAAGAGCCTAGCTTTTTCCTTAGCGTTAATATCTTTTATCTTACGACGGTAAATACCCCAACAACGAAGAGGGTTCATGAAGGAGAGAGAGAAAATGTGGGGTTAAGCTATTAGTAACAGTTAATGTTAAAAACAGAAAAGAATCGAGGACACAGAGTACATGTGCGGGGTCTAGTATCGGGTAATTTCCCCAGTTTTTAAAGGATGGGGCATCCACTAAACTGCGACATGCGTCGTAATGAAAGCACAACTCAATCGGAGGGTTTCAAAAAATATACGGAAAGTTGAGACGCCTTAAAACAGAATCAGACCATTTGTTCCAACTCAAATGGTCCTTGACACTGATGGAGTAATATCAGTTGCGCTGACCACAGTCGCTCAACGTGATAAATCATTTATTTCAGTCTTTTGGCGCCAACTAGACTATGAAAACGAAAGATACCTACTGTGTCCCGAAGTAATATGCCCGTCGCAAATGACCATCCTGTGCAGGGATGGAAAAAGAGAAGAATCTGGAGTTCTGTTCAGATTCTATAGATTTTTTTTCGGTTCGTAAATCGACTTACGAACGGACTTAAGCTCTACCGACTCGGAACCAAAGCTCCGGGTGGATGTTTGCTGCACGCCCTCGGCAGGACGGTCGTTTGCGGAGGTCCTCATGCGAGGCGCGAGGCCCCCGACCGAGCAGATGCCTTTGGGACGCTGTAGGCGACAGGCGACCTTTCCGTTCGTGTTCTAGTCGATGGATTTTGACGACAGTGGTGCCAGTCGATCCCTTACGGCCCTGCAGACTTCTGAACTCACCGTTCGTGTTTGGTTCAGTCAGATTCAGACGTGTTTACCCCTAGTGGGTTACAATGCACGTCGCCATCCCATGGATGTAGTCTCAATAGCAGGGGAAATTACTCCTCACTAGAACCCCACATGTCTTCTGTCGAGTCCAAACAGACAAGTTATCATTTTTTCACTCTAATATTTCATAACCATACAGCATTACGTTTTCTCTCTCCTTCGTAACTCTCTTCGCTATCGGGTTATCTATTGTTGAAAGATAAGAAATATTATCGCTGAGGAAAAACCCACATTCTTAATTCCTTATTCTTAAACGAAACAACGATTCCATAGTAGCTGAACGGTGATGTGTGAGAGATCGAGACATGATGGCAAAAGAGACCTGGAGAAGTGAGAGATGTCTCGGTTCTCTAGTGTGTGGGAGGAGGGATGGTTGTTGTGTTAAGAAGTCATAAATGGTTGCTGGCAGTTTTAGGAAGGTCCATATACGAATTTACATAGGGGGTTGCTAAGAAAGTTTCATCCATCCTTCCCTGTTGCTGGCGAATGTGGAAAGTGGGTCTGTGATAACAGGGAGACGAGAGTGCCAATTATGGAGATGGTCTACCCAAGAGCAGGGTGCGTAGCGAGACGAGTATACAAAACAGGCGCGGATGCCAGTATACAAGAGGGAACGAAAAAAAAAAAAAAAAAAGAGGATCAGGTGCTCAGATGGAGCAGACATGACAGATGAAGGTAACAGTACTACCTTGCTGTAGGGAGCACGTCAGGGGTATCCAAGAAGTCAGGGGTCCAGAACAGGTTGAGAGATTAAGAGACTGGAACTGGCTGAGGCAGCTATGGTAGGAAGGGGGTGAGAACCGGGCAGCTGTAGGGAGTGAATTACAACAGGATTTTAGAGTCAGGAGGAACAGCCAAACAGGGCCCCAGGGGAGGGTATGTCAGACCGACAATGTGTGGGGAGGAACAGACAAGGTAAAAGAGGAACATTCCTTTAGGTGGGCAAAGCATAGCAGGCTGAAAAAGAACTAGCAGCTTAGGGCATGTCGGAGGTACTTCTAGGGAGGTTGACCCCCTTGAGGAAGACGGTACGACCCTTAGGAACGGCTGCCTGACCTGGAGTGGGTTATCAGTTTATGACAGGAAGAACAAGAGCTACGTAGGTTTCAGCAGGATCAGCCAGGCCAGACGGCAGGTTCCAATATGGCTGACGAAGGCTTAAAAGACTTACAAGCTGCCAAAATTTCGATAGGAAGGAAGACCAAGACTCAGTAAAGATAAAGGTGGTATGGTTGCCAGCTCTCGTTCCTGTCCATTGTAACATGGTAAGCTCTTTATTCTAACAACTTAACGAGTTTTAAGTATTAATAGTTCACTGAAAGTCCAAGTGGCGGTCGGGTGGGCACAGCTGTGCCTCGGGAGACGACCGAATGTGATTAAAGATACCTGAGGAACGCACTCGGATATCTGAAAAATTTGAAGCCGTCTGATAACCAAGAAATGTAATCTGTTTGTGAAGTGCGGTGCGATAACATTACACGCGCTGTGCAGAGAGGGTCATCCTCGTACCTCCCTCTAAACTGGCTTCCTCCATTATATAATTTCCTTCTCGTATTTTTCCTAAGTCTCTCATCAATACGAATACGACCTTTGCAACAACTCTTGCTGAAGTCTTTCAAGATATCTTTTTAAGGATTTAAGGATACACAGTTTAGATTCCGTTAAAAAAATAATCAAAAATAAAATGAGACGTGACGAATGTAAAACAGATCCCTATTGTCGCACCCCTGCCTCGAAAATAGCATTACCCACCTGCATTGTGTCCTATAAGGACTAAACTACCCACTGAATAAGAACGCAGGTAACGAACAAAGAACTGTACTAACGATAAGTCAATCGGCTAACACCATCAGCAGTGGGATGCCTGGGGCGTTGGCTAAAAAGTCTTTTGCTGGCTGACACCATATAAAAAAGAAAAAAAGCTGCTGACTGTTTGGAGTCATCTGATGTCCCTGCCGTCCGACATGTCAGCCTTGGGGTTGGGCAGGGGTAGCCCGGTGTCCCCGATCGGGCGACATGTCAGCCCGGGGCTGCCAATCGTGCCAACAGATAATGATCACCTTCTTCGGATCAGTCCCATTGTTCAAGCAGAGTGGAGGGACGAGGAGGAGAGAGAGAGAAAAAAAGGCTTAATCACATGAGCCTTGACCTTGAGCCGACCAGGCTGGTTCTCCACCAGCCTCGAGTGAAGAGAGCCTTTATATCTGTGGGACGCGGGAATAAAGGAAACGGGTGGTTATGTGTCTGTGATAGGGTAGATGACGGGGCAGAGGCGCAGCAGACTGGTGGAATACGGGCTGGGTTTAAATTGGCTTGGAATGTAGAGTTGTGGTGTATCTGGGAGGGTGGGTGGGTGTGGGTGTAGAAGACCAGAGGATAGCGCGTCATGGCCATCAAAGTCTGCAGACACACTCCAACACCAGCTCCACAACATGACAGGCCTGAGCGCTTGACTGTATACAGGAAAGGCTCGGCAGGGAGACGAGACCAATTCACTGGCAATGAAGTACACAGAGTGGGTGTTGCAGCTGCTGGGAGAGGGGGGGGTGGTGTTGTGTTGCCTGGCGCAGGAGGGTGTTACGTCTGGGTGTAGTAGCGTGTGTTGCAGTTGTAGCAGCGTGGTGCACAGCAGGTTGTTATGGCAGGGTGTTGAAACGCGGATGTAGAAGCGATACGAGCTAAGTACAGTGTGTAGGGTGTCTGCCAGGACGACACCCCCCTTTGCATTCCGTCTCGTGTAGCCACAACATGCAGTTTCTGGGTTGCTGTTGGTCCGATATTGAGCCATGCCACGCCAGAGCCGGTGGTCTCTCTCTCTCTCTCTCTCTCACGACCCCCGCCTCCGTCCAATGTGCAGCACCAGCCAAGTAATTCGTGTCAGTGAAGGTGGGACACCGGGTGGTAAAGTTGGGATCGTCAACAGGTGGGCGAGGCTGTCAACAAGTGGGTGAAGCAGACAGCAACAGGGTAAGCCTCGGAACAGGAGGGTGGTCAAAAAACAGGTGGGTGGCCAGACAAAGGGGGAGTGGCATATCAACAGTACAATGGCCAAGGAACGACAGGAAGGAGGCCCAACAACAATACGGTGAAATAAACATAGACGAAAATGTCAAAAATAATTAATAAATGAAAAAAAAAAACACGTATATCAATCAAGAAAAATCAACATCCGAGTGATATGATGCTCAACAACAAATAAAGACAATACGTAAGTGCAATCTGCTGTCTGACTGGCCACTTCGCAAAAGTATCATGCGCATTTCCGCTCGTTTGAGAGTGTTTGGGAGATTACTAGGTTGGGGAGGAGAGGTTGGGGGAAGAGGGGAGGGGAGTGAATATACCCACACCAAGTGACCTTCAACAGGAGTCTCCAGGAGCCCAGGGCTCCTTCGAAGCGTCCTTCAAAGTATTCCCAGACATTCTGTAATACTGAAACGGGGGGGAGGAAAGGACGTAATGAAGCAGTGCAGTTCAAAATCCATAAATGGGACTCTTGTTTGAACTTGCCTACCGACAGATGCAGAATAGCCGATTAAAGATACCAATTTTTTTTCTTAGAGAGAGGGAAAGAACAGATGTAGTAAATCGGGGTCCCATGGAAATAATAAATGTTGCTTACAGGACAACTCAAGCAAGAAAAGGGTTGAAAAAACACTTGGCACTTGGCAACACCCAACAACACACCCCTCCAAGGTACTGGGCCAACCTCCCCTCCGCACACCACACTTGTGTTTGTTTAGTGACACACATATCTGTTCGGTAATCCACCCCACACAACCACACCGCACTCTCCAGACACTAAGCACACCACACCGCGACACCACACACCCCGTGGGACCCGTACCACCACCAGCACAACCACACACACGTACCAGAAGCCAGGGAGCTACGCTGCGTCATATTCTAACGAGGTATGGTGGCTGGACTACGTCAGTCTGCCTCCGTAAAGACTTAGAGAGTCGATAAAGTCTGACTAGGTGGTCATGGTGGGCAGGACGCCGCCATACTCTGGAGTCATATATATACAATACCAGGGGAATTGAGACGCTGGGGGAGAAATCGCGAGACCTGGAGATATACTGGGGTGAAAAGTATCCTCCCAAGGTATGGAGCTTAGTTAAAAGGGTGGCAGAGAACGTTCTTCCCTTGTTAGCCTTCCCTAGGTATCTCCCCTTCACACACACACACACACACACACACATACACACACACACACACACACACACACACAGTAAAAACTTCACAAGGTACACATTACAT
>JAYMFT010018712.1:0-16527 GCA_038088735.1 Panulirus argus
AAACGAGCAGCTCCAAGCTTTCGACTTTATTTCAAGTCATCTTCAGGGCAAATTTTAGTGAAGCAGTAGCATATATCCAGTAGAGAACATACTTGACTTCACACCTGAGAGGGGAAAGGTCAAAGGTAGACCTGACCGCCCAGCTTAGGTGTGGATTGGGTAATGGTAAGAGATAAGCCTGACCTCACTAACACAAGCAAGGCTGGAGACGCACAGTAAAACATTTTGTCTGTTACAATTATTCAAAGATTTTTAATTTTATCATATTTTGATAAGGAACTAGTTAAGATATTATCAGATTTGTTTACACCTTCATTTAAGTTCATAGTATTACAATTTTTGATCAGTATTGGTGCTAGTATTGCTATCACTCCTGCTGTTGGAGCTGATGCTTCTAACACTCCTGTTGTTGATGCTATTGCTGCTGACACTCCTGCTGTTGATGATAGTGTTGCTAACACTCCTGCTGTTGATGCTAGTGCTGCTAATACTCATGCAGTTGGTGCTACTGCTGCTAACACTTCTGCTGTTGGTGCTATTCTGCCAACACTCCTGCTGTTGGTGCTAGTGTTGCTAACACTCCTTCTGTTGATGCTAGTGCTGCTAACCCCCCTGCTGTTGATACTAGTGCCGCTAACACTCCTGCTGTTGGTCCTGGTGCTGCTCACACTCTTGCTGTTGGTGCTAGTGCTGTTAACACTCCTGTTGTTGGTGCTAGTGTTGCTAACAATCCTGCTGTTGGTGCTACTGCTAACACTCCTGTTGTTAGTGCCAGTGCTACTAACACTCCTGTTGTTGATGCTAGTGCTGCTAACACAACCTGCTTTTGATGATAGTGTTGCTAACACTCCTGCTGTTGATGCTAGTGCTGCTAGCACTCATGCTGTTGGTGCTAGTGCTGCTAACACTCCTGCTCTTAGTGCTGGTGCTGCTAACACTCCTCCTGCTGTTGGTGCTACCGTTGCTAACACTCCTGCTCTTGGTGCTAGTGTTGCTAACACTCTTGCTGTTGGTGCTAGTGTTGCTAACACTATTGTTGTTGGTGCCATTGCTGCTAACACTCCTGTTGTTGGTGCTAGTGCTGTTAAAACTCCTGCGGTTGGTGCTAGTGCTGCTAACACTCCTGCTGTTGGTGCTAGTGTTGTTAACACTCCTGTTGTTGGTGCTAGTGCTGTTAACACTCCTGCTGTTGGTGCTAGTGTTGCTAACACTCCTGCTGTTGGTGCTTTTGTTGCTAACACTCCTGTTGTTGGTGCCAGTGCTGCTAACACTCTTGCTGTTGGTGCTAGTGTTGCTAACACTACTGCTGTTGTTGCAAGCGTTGCTAACACTCCTGTTCTTGGTGCCAGTGCTGCTAACACTCCTGCTGTTGGTGCTAGTATTCCTAACACTCCTACTGTTAGTGCTAGTGCTGCTAACACTCCTACTGTTGGTGCTAGTGTTGCTAACACTCCTGTTGTTGGTACTAATGCTGCTGACACTCCTGCTGTTGGTGTTAGTGCTGTTAAAACTACTGTTGTTGGTGCTAGTGCTGCTAACACTCCTGCTGCTGGTGCTAGTGTTGCTAACACTCCTTCTCTTGATGCTACTGCTACTAACACTCCTGCTGTTTATACTAATGCTGCTAACACTCCTGCTGTTGGTCCTGGTGCTGCTCACGCTCCTGCTAGTGGTGCTAGTGCTGTTAACACTCCTGCTATTGGCGCTAGTGTTGCTAACACTCCTGCTGTTGGTGCTATTGCTGATAATACTCCTGTTATTGGTGCCAGTGCTGCTAACACTCCTGCTGTTGGTGCTAGTGCTGTTAACACTCCAGCTGTTGGTGCTAGTGTTGCTAACACTCCTGCTGTTGTTGCTAGAGTTCCTAACACTCCTGTTGTTGGTGGTGGTGCTGCTAACACTCCTGCTATTGGTGCCAGTGTTGTTAACACTCCTACTGTTAGTGCTGATACTGCTAACACTCCTGTTGTTGATGCTAATGCTGCTAACACAACCTGCTGTTAATGATAGTGTTATTAACACCCCTGTTGTTGATGCTAGTGCTGTTAACGCTCGTGCTGTTGGTGCAAGTGCTGCTAAAACTCCTGCTGTTAGTGCTGGTGCTGTTAACACTCCTGCTCTTGGTCCTGGTCCTGATAACACTCCTGCTTTTGGTGCCAGTGCTGCTAACACTCCTGCTGTTGATGCTGGTGCTGCTAATACTCCTGCTGTTGATGCTAGTGTTGCTAACACTCCAGCTGTTGGTGCTACCGTTGCTAACACTCCTACTGTTGGTGATTTTGTTGCTAACACTCCTGCTGTTGGTGCTAGTGTTGCTAACACTCCTGCTGTTGGTGACAGTGCTGCTAACACTTCTGCTGTTGGTGCTAGTGCTGTTAACACTCCTGCTGTTGGTGCTAGTGTTACTAAAACTCTTGCTGTTGGTGCTACCGTTCCTAACACTCCTGTTCTTGGTGCCAGTACTGCTAACACTCCTGTTGTTGGTGCTAGTGTTGCTAGCACTTCTGCTGTTGGTGCTGGTGCTGCTAACACTCCTGCTGTTGGTGCTGCTAACACTCCTACTGTTGTTGCTAGTGCTGCTAACACTCCTGCTGTTGATGCTAGTGCTGCTAACACTCATGCTGTTCGCGCTAGTGCTGCTAACACTCCTGCTGTTGGTGCTGGTGCTGCTAACACTCCTGCTGTTGATACTAGTACTGCTAACACTCCTGCTGTTGGTGCTGTTGCTGCTAACACTCCTGCTGTTGATGCTAGTGCTGCTAACACTCCTATTGTTAGTGCTAGTGCTGCTAGCACTCCTGCTGTTGATGCAAGTGCTCCTAACACTCTTGCTGTTGATGCTAGTATTGCTAACACTCCTGCTGTTGGTGCTGTTACTCTTAACACTCCTGCTGTTGATGCTAGTGCTGCTAACACTCCTGCTGTTGATGCTAGTGCTGTTAACACTCCTGCTGTTGATGATAGTGTTGCTAACACTCCTGCTGTTGATGCTAGTATTGCTAACACTCCTGCTGTTGGTGCTAGTGCTGCTAATATTCATGTCATTGATGCTAGTGCTGCTAACAATCGTGCTGTTGGTGCTGGTGCTGCTAACACTCCTGCTGTTGAAGCTAGTGTTGCTAACACTTTTCCTGTTGATGCTAGTTCTGCTAGCACTCCTGCTGTTTATGCTAGTGCTGCTAACACTCCTGCTGTTGATGCTAGTGGAGATAACACTCCTGCTGTTGATGCTAGTGCTGTTAGCACTCCTGCTTTTGATGCTAGTGTTGGTAACACTCCTGCTGTTGATGCCAGTGTTGCTAACACTCCTGCAGTTGGTACTAGTGCTGTTAACACTCCTGCTGTTGATGCTTTTGTTGCTAACACTCCTGTTGTTGGTGACAGTGTTGCTTACAATAACACTCCTGTTTTTGGTGTCAATGCTGCTAACACTCCTGCTCTTGGTGACAGTGTTGCTAACACTCCTGTTGTTGGTGCAAGTGCTGCTAACACTCCTGCTATTGATGCTAGTGCTGCTAACACTCCTGCTGTTGATGCTAGTGCTGCTAACACAATTGCTGTTAGTGTTGGTGCTTCTAGCACTCTTGCTGTTGATGCTAGTGTTGCTAACACTGCTGCTGTTGGTGCCAGAGCTGCTAACACTCCTACGGTTGATGCTGGCGTTGCTAACACTCCTGCTGTTGAAGCTAGTTTTGCTAACACTCCTGCTGTTGGTGCTGGTTCTGCTAACACTCGTGCTGCAGATGCTAGTGTTACTAACACTCCTGCTGTTGGTTCCTACTGCTGCTAACATTCCTGCTTTTGGTGCTAGTGCTGCTAACATTCCTGCTGTTGATGATAGTGTTGCTAACACTCCTGGTGTTGGTGCTGGTTCTGCTAACACTCATGCTGTTGATGCTAGTGTTGCTAACACTCCTGCTGTTGGTGCTGGTGCTGCTAACATTCCTGCTGTTGATGCTAGTGTTGCTAACACTCCTGCTGTTGATACTAGTGTTTCTAACACACCTACTGTTGGTACTAGTGCTGTTAACACTCCTGCTGTTGATGCTAGTGTTGCTAACACACTTACTGTTGATGCTAGTGTTGCTAACACTCCTGCTGTTTTTGCTGGTGGTGCTAACACTCCTGCTGTTGGTGACACTGTTCCTATCAATACTTCTGTTGGTGCTAGTGTTGTTAACAATCCTGTTGCTGGTGTCAATGCTACTAACACTCCTGCTCTTGGTGACAGTGTTGCTAACACTCCTGCTCTCGGTGCTGGTGCTGCTAACACTCCTGTTGTTGGTGCTAGTGCTGCTAACACTCCTGCTATTGATACTAGTGCTGCTAACACTCCTGCTGTTGATGCTAGTGCTGCTAACACTATTGCTGTTGATGCTAGTGTTTCTAACACTCCTGCTATTGGTGCTGGTGCTGCTAACATTCCTCCTATTGATGCTAGTGTTGCTAACACTCCTGCTCTTGATGCTAGTGTTGGTAGCACTCCTACTGTTGGTACTAATGCTGTTAACATTCCTGCTGTTGATACTAGTGTTGCTAACATTCCTGCTATTGATGCTAGTGTTGCTAACACGCCTGCTGTTGGTGCTGGTTCTGCTAACAATTCTGTATTTGGTGTTAGTGCTGCTAACACTCCTGCTGTTGATGCTACTGTTGCTAACACTCCTGCTGTTGATGCTAGTGTTGCTAACAATCCTGCTGTTGATGCTTGTGCTGCTAACACTCCTACTGTTGGTCATAGTGCTGCTAACATTCCTGTTGTTGGTGTTTGTGCTGCTAATACTTCTGCTGTTGATGCTAGTGCTGCTAACACTCCTGCTGTTGATGCTAGTGTTGCTAACATTCCTGCTGTTAGTGCTAGTGCTGCCAACACTCCTTCTGTTGATGCTAGTTTTGCTAACACTCTTGTTGTTGATAGTGGTGTTTCTAACAATCCTGCTGTTGATGGTAGTTTTGCTAACACTCCTGCTGTTCGTGCTACTGCTTCTAACACTCCTGCTGTTGATGCTAGTGTTGCTAACACTCCTTCTGTTGGTGCTAGTGTTGCTAACACTCCTGCTGTTCGTGCTAGTTTGCTAACACTCCTGTTTTTGATGATAGTGTTGCTATCACTCCTGCCATTGATGCTAGTGCCGCTAGCACTCCTGCTGTTGGTGCTAGCGTTGCTAACATTCCTGCTGTTGATGCTAGTGTTGCTAACAATCTTGTTGTTGGTGCTAGTGTTGCTAACACACCTGCTATTGGTGCTGGTGCTGCTAACACTCATGCTGTTCATGCTAGTGCTGCTAACATTCCTGCTATTGGTGCTTGTGCTGCTAACACACCTGCTGTTGGTGCTGGTGCTGCTAACACTACTCCTGTTCATGCTAGTGCTGCTAACACTCCTGGTGTTGATGCTAGTGCCGCTAACACTCCTCCTATTGGTGCTGGTGCTGCTAACATTCCTCCTGTTCATGCTATTGCTGCTAACACTCCTGCTGTTGAGGCTATTGTTGCTGACACTCCTGCTGTTGATGCTAGTGTTGCTAACACTCCTGCTGTTGGTGCTGCTGCTGCTAAAACTCCTGCTATTGATGCTAGTGTTGCTAACACTCCTGCTGTTGGTGACAGTGTTTCTAACACTCCTGCTGTTGGTGCTGCTGCTGCTAACACTCCTGCTGTTGGTGAGAGTGTTGCTAACATTCCTACTGTTGGTGACAGTGCTGCTAACACTCCTGCTGTTGGTGATGGTGCTGCTAACACTTCTGCTGTTGGTGATAGTGTTGCTAACACTCCTGCTGTTGATGCTAGCGTTGCTAACACTCTTGCTGTTGACTATAGTGCTGCTAACACTCCTGCTGATGGTGATTGTGTTGCTAAAACTCCTGCTTTTGGTGCTGTTGCCGCTAACACTCCTGCTGTTTGTGCTGGTGCTGCTAACACTCCTGCTTCTGATGATAGTGTTGCTAACACTCCTGCTGTTGACTCTAGTGCTACTGACAATCCTCCTGTTTGTGCTAGTGTTGCAAACACTCCTGCTATTGGTGCTGGTGCTGCTAACAAACCTGCTGTTGGTGCTGGTGCAGCTAACACTCCTACTGTTGGTGCTAGTGTTGCTGACACTCCTGCTGTTGGTGATGGTGCTGCTAACACTCCTGCTGTTGGTGATAGTGTTGCTAACACTCTTGCTTTTGGTGCTAGTTTTGCTAACACTCCTGCTATTGGTGCTGGTGCTGCTAACACTCCTGCTGTTGGATCTAGTGTTGCTGACACTCCTGCTGTTGGTGATGGTGCTGCTAACACTCCTACTGTTGGTGGGATTGCTGCTAACACTCCTGCTTTTGGTGCTTGTTCCGCTAACACTCCTGCTGTCTGTGCTGGTGCTGCTAACACTCCTGCTGCTGGTGCTAGTGCCCCTAACACTCCTGCTGTTTGTGCTGGTGCTGCTAACACTCCTGCTTCTGATGATAGTGTTGCTAACACTCCTTCTGTTGGTGACAGTGTTTCTAACACTCCTGCTGTTGATGCTGGTGCTGCTAACACTCCTGCTGTTAGTGAGAGTGTTGCTAACATTCCTGCTGTTGATGCTAGTGCTGCTAACACTCCTGCTGTTGGTGACAGTGGTTCTAACACTCTTGCTGTTAGTGCTGGTGCTGCTAACACTCCTGTTGTTGGTGCTAGTGCCGCTAACACTCCTTCTGTTTGTGCTGGTGCTGCTAACACTCCTGCTGTTGGTGACAGTGCTGCTGACAATCCTGCTGTTGGTGCTGGTGCTGCTAACACTCCTGCTGTTGGTGACAGTGTAGCTATCAATCCTGCTGTCCTGCTGTTGATGCTAGTGTTGCTAACACTCCTGTAGTTGGTGCAAGTGTTTCTAACATTCCTGTTGTTGATGATAGTGCTGCTAACACTCCTGCTGTTGGTGCTGGAGCTGCTAACACTCGTGCTGTTCGTACTAGTATTGCTAGCTCTCCAATTGTTGGTGCTAGTGTTGCTAACACTCATGCTGTTCATGCTAGTGCTGCTAACACTCCTGTTGTTGTTGCTAGTGTTGCTAACACTCCTGCTGTTGACTCTAGTGCTGCTAAAGCCCCTGCCGTTGGTGATAATGTTGCTAACACTCCTTCTGTTGATGCTAGTGCTGCAAACACTCCTGTTTATGGTGCTGGTGCTGCTACAACTCCTGCCGTTGGTGACAGTGTTCCTAACCCTCCTGCTGTTGATGATAGTGTTGCTAACACTCCTACTGTTGATGCTAGTGTTGCTAACACTCCCGTTGTTGGTGCTGATGCTGCTAAAACTCCTGCTGTTGGTGCTAGTGTTGCTAACACTCCTGCTGTTGGTGCTAATGTTGCTAACACTCCTGTTGTTGGTGCCAGTGCTGTTAAAACTCTTGCTGTTGGTGCTAGTGTAGCTAACATTCCTGTTCTTGGTGCCAGTGCTGCTAACACTCCTACTGTTGGTGCTAGTATTGCTAACACTCCTACTGTTGGTGCTGATGCTGCTAACACTCCTGCTGTTGATACTAATGTTGCTAACACTCCTGTTGTGGATGCTAGTGCTGCTAACACTTTTGCTGTTGGTGTCAATGCTGCTACACTCCTTGTTAGTGCTAGTGCTGTTAATACTCTTGCTGTTGGTGCTAGTTTTGCTAACACTCCTGCTATTGATGCTAGTGTTGCCAACACTTATGTTGTTGGCGCCAGTGCTGCTAACACTCCTGTTGTTGGTGCTATTTCTGTTAAAACTCCTGCTGTTGGTGATAGTGTTGCTAATACTCCTGCTGTTGGTGCTAGTGTTGTAACACTCCTCTTGTTGGTGCTAGTGATGTTAACACTCCTACTGTTGGTGCTAGTGTTGCTAACACTTCTGCTGTTGGTGCTAGTGTTGCTAACACTCCTGTTGTTGGCGCCAGTGCTGCTAACACTCCTGCTGTTGGTGCTAGTGCTGTTAAAACTCCTGCTGTTGGTGATAGTGTTGCTAACACTCCTGCTGTTGGAGCTAGTTTTGTAACACTCCTCTTGTTGGTGCCAGTGCTGCTAACACTCCTGCTGTCGGTGCTAGTGTTGCTAACACTCCTGCTGTTGTTGCTAGCCTTGCTAACACTCCTGTTCTTGGTGGCAGTGCTGCTAATACTCCTGCTGTTAGTGCTAGTATTGCTAAAACTCCTGCTGTTGGTGCTGATGCTGCTAACACTCATGCTGTTGGTGCTAGTGCTGCTAACACTCCTGCTGTTGATAACAGTGTTACTAACACTCCTGCTGTTGATGTTAGTGCTGTTAACACTCATGCTGTTGATGCTAGTGCTGCTAACACTTTTGCTGTTGGTCCTGGTGCTGCTCACACTCCTGCTGTTGGTGGTAGTGCTGTTAACACTCCTGCTGTTAGTGCTAGTGCTGTTAACACTCCTGCTGTTAGTGCTAGTGTTGCTAACACTCCTGCTCTTGGTGCTAGTGTTGCTAACACTCCTGCTGTTGTTGCTAGCGTTGCTAACATTCCTGTTGTTGGTGGTGGTTCTGCTAACACTCCTGCTGTTGGTGCCAGTGTTACTAACACTCCTACTGTTGGTGCTGATGATGCTAACACTCCTGTCGTTGATGCTAGTGCTGCTAACACAACCTGCTGTTCATGACAGTGTTGCTAACACTCATGCTGTTGATGTTAGTGCTGCTAGCACTTATGCTGATGGTTCTAGTGCTGCTAAAACTCCTGCTGTTAGTGCTTGTGCTGCTAACACTCCTGCTGTTGGTCCTGGTCTTGATAACACTCCTGCTGTTGGTGCCAGTGCTGCAAACACTCCTGCTGTTGATGCTGGTGCTCCTAACACTCCTGCTGTTGATGCCAGTGTTGCTAACACTCCTACTATTCGTGCTAGTGATGCTAACACTTCTGCTGTTGGTGCTAGTGTTGTTAACACTCCTGTTGTTGGTGCCAGTGCTGCTAACACTTTTGCTGTTGGTGCTAGTACTGTTAACACTCCTGCTGTTGGTGCTAGTGTTGCTAACGCTCCTGCTGTTGGTGCTGGTGATACTAAAACTCCTCTTGTTAATGCAAGTGCTGCTAACAATCCTGCTGTTGTTGCAAGTGTTCCTAACACTCCTGCTGTTGATGCTAGTGCTGCTAACACTCATGATGTTGGTGCTAATGCTGCTAATACTCCTGCTGTTTTTGCTGTTGCTGCTAACACTCCTACTTTTGATGCTAGTGATGCTAACACTTCTGCTGTTGGTGCTAGTGTTGTTAACACTCCTGTTGTTGGTGCCAGTGCTCCTAACACTCTAGCTGTTGATGCTAGTGCTGCTAACACTCCTGCTGTTGTTGCTGTTACTCTTAACACTCGTGCTGTTGATGCTAGTGCTTCTAACACTCATGCTGTTGATGTTAGTGCAGTTAACACTCCTGCTCCTGATGAGAGTTTTGCTAACAATCCTGCTATTGATGCTAGTGTTGCTAACACTCCTGCTGTTGGTGCTAGTGCTGCTAATATTCCTATTATTGATGCTAGCGCTGCTAACATTCTTGCTGTTGGTGCTAGTGCTGCTAACACTCTTGCTGTTGCTGCTAGTGCTCCTAACACTCTTGCTGTTGATGCTAGTGCTGCTAACACTCCTGCTGTTGGTGCTGTTACTCTTAACACTCCTACTGTTGATGCTAGTGCTGCTAACACTTTTGCTGTTGATGCTAGTGCTACTAACACTCCTGCTGTTTATGCTAGTGTTGTTAACACTCCTTCTGTTGATGCTAGTGGTGAAAACAATCCTGCTGTTGATGTTAGTGCTGTTAACACTCCTGCTTTTGATGTTAGTGTTGGTAACACTCCTGCTGCTGATGCTAGTGTTGCTAACACTCCTGCAGTTGGTAGTAGTGCTCTTAACACTCCAGATGTCGATGCTAGTCTTGCTGACACTCCTACTGTTGATGCTAGTGTTGCTAACACTCCTGCTGTTATTGCTGGTGCTGCTAACACTCCTTCTGTTGGTGATTGTGTTGCTAACAATACTGCTTTTGGTGCTATTGTTGTTAACACTCCTGCTATTGGTGTCAATGCTGCTAACGCTTGTGCTCTTGGTGACAGTGTTGTTAACACTCCTGTTTTTGGTGTCATTGCTGCTAACACTCCTGCCCTTGGTGAAAGTGTTGCTAACACTCCTGTTGTTGGTGCTGGTGCTGCTAACACTTCTGCTATTGATGCTAGTTCTGCTAACACTCCTGCTGTTGATGCTAGTGCTGCTAACACAATTGCTCATAGTGTTGGTGCTTCTAACACTCTTGCTGTTGATGCTAGTGTTGCTAACACTTCTGCTATTGGTACTAGTTCTGCTAACACTCATACTGTTGATCCTAGTGTTGCTAACACTCCTACTGTTGATGCTAGTTTTGCTAACACTCCTGCTGTTGGTGCTGGTTCTGCTAACACTTGTCCTGTAGATGCTAGTGTTACTAACACTCCTGCTGTTGGTGCTAATGTTGCTAACGCTCCTGATGTTGGTGCTGGTGCTGCTAACATTCCTGCTGTTGATGCTAGTGTTGCTAACACTCTTGCTTTTGATGCTACTGTTGCTAGAACTCCTACTGTTCGTACTAGTGCTGTTAACACTCCTGCTGTTGATGCTAGTGTTCCTAACACTCTTACTGTTGATGCCAGTGTTGCTAACACTGCTACTGTTTTTCCTGGTGCCGCTAACACTCCTGCTGTTGGTGACAGTGTTGCTAACAATACTGCTGTTGGTGCTAGTGGTGTTAACACTCCTGTTGTTGGTAACAATGCTGCTAACACTCCTGCTCTTGGTGACAGTGTTACTAACACTTCTGTTGTTGGTGCTGGTGCTGCTAACACTCCTGCTGTTGGTGACAGTGTTGCTAACTCTCCTGCTGTTGGTGATGGGGCTGCTAACACTCCTGTTGTTGATATTAGTGCTACTAACACTCCTGCTGTTGGTGATGTTGCTGCTAACACTCCTGCTGTTGATGCTAGTGCTGCTAACACTCCTGCTGTTGGTGCTAGTGCTGCTAACACCCCTGCTGTTGCTGCTAGTGCTCCTAACACTCCTGCTGTTGATGCTAGTGTTGCTACCACTCCTGCAGTTGGTACTAGTGCTGTTAACACCCCTGCTGTTGATGTTAGTGTTGCTAACACTCCGACTGTTGATGCTAGTGTTGCTAACACTCCTGCTGTTATTGCTGGTGCTGCTAAAACTCCTGCTGTTGGTGACAGTGTTGCTAACAATACTGCTGTTTGTGCTAGTGTTGTTAACATTCTTGTTGTTGCTGTCAATGCTGCTAACACTCCTGCTCTTGGTGACAGTGTTGTTAACACTCCTGTTGTTGGTGTCAATGTTGCTAACACTCCTGCTGTTGGTGACAGTGTTGCTACCACTCCTGTTGTTGGTGCTAGTGCTGCTAACACTTCTGCTATTGATGCTAGGGCTGCTAACACTCCTGCTAATGATGCTAGTGCTGCTAACACAATTGCTGTTAGTGTTGGTGCTTCTAACACTCTTGCTGTTGATGCTAGTGTTGCTAACACTCCTGCTGTTGGTGCTGGTGCTGCTAACACTCCTACTGTTGATGCTAGTGTTGCTAACATTCCTGCTGTTCATGCTAGTTTTGCTAATACTCCTGTTGTTGGTCCTGGTTCTGCTAACACTTGTGCTGTAGATGCTAGTGTTACTAACACTCCTGCTGTTTCTGCTGGTGCTGCTAACATTCCTGCTTTTGGTGCTAGTGCTGCTAACATTCCTGCTGTTGATGATAGTGTTGCTAATACTCCTGCTGTTGGTGCTGATTCTGCTAACACTCATGCTGTTGACGTTAGTGTTGCTAACATTCCTGCTGTTGGTGCTAGTGCTGCTAACATTCCTGCTTTTGATGCTAGTGTTGCTAACACTCTTGCTGTTGATGCTACTGTTGCTAACACTCCTAATGTTCGTACTAGTGCTGTTAACAATCATGCTGTTGATGCTAGTGTTCCTAACACTCTTACTGTTGATGCTAGTGTTCCTAACACTCATGCTGTTTTTGCTGGTGCAGCTAACACTCCTGCTGTTGGTGACAGTGTTGCTAACAATATTCTGTTGGTGCTAGTGGTGTTAACACTCCTGTTGTTGGTGTCAATACTACTAACACTCCTGCTCTTGGTGACAGTGTTGCTAACACTCCTGTTGTTGGTGCTGATGCTGCTAACACTCCTGCTGTTGGTGACAGTGTTGCTAACTCTCCTGCTGTTGGTGCTGCTGCTGCTAACATTCCTGTTGTTCATACTAGTGCTGCTAACACTCCTGCTGTTGGAACTGTTGCTGCTAACACTCCTGCTGTTGATGCTAGTGCTGCTAACATTCCTGCTGTTGATGCTAGTGCTTCTAACACTCCTGCTGTTCCTGCTAGTGCTCCTAACACTCCTGCTTTTGATGCTAGTGCTGCTAACACTCCTGCTGTAGGTACTGTTATTCTTAACACTCCTGCTGTTGATGCTAGTGCTGCTAACACTCCTGCTGTTGATGCTAGTGCTGTTAACACTCCTGCTGTTGATGATAGTGTTGCTAACACTCCTGCTGTTGATGCTAGTGTTGCTAACACTCCTGCTGTTTGTGCTAGTGCTGCTAATATTCCTATAATTAATACTAGTGATGCTATCAATCCTGCTGTTGGTGCTGGTGCTGCTAACACTCCTGCTGTTGATGCTAGTGTTGCTATCATTCCTGCTGTTGATGCTAGTGTTGCTAACACCCCTGCTGTTGGTGCTAGTGTTGCTAACACTCCTGCTGTTGGTGCTGGTGCTCCTAACACTCCTGCTGTTCATGCTAGTGGTGCTAACTCTCCTACTATTGGTGCTCGTGCTGCTAACACTCCTGCTGTTGGTGCTCGTGCTGCTAACACTCCTGCTGTTGATGCTAGTGCTGCTAGCACTCCTGCTGTTGGTGCTGGTGCTGCTAACACTCAGCTGTTGGTGCTGGTGCTGCTAACAATCCTACTGTTGATGCTAATGCTGCAAACACTCCTGCTGTTGGTGATGGTTCTGCTGACACTCATGCTGTTGATGCTAATGTTGCTATCACTCCTGCTGTTGGTGCTGGTGCTGCTAACACTCCTCCTGTTGATGCCAGTGTTGCAAACTCCTGTTGTTGATGCTAATGTTGCTAACACTCCTGCTGTTGGTACTAATGCTATTAACACGCCTGCTGTTGATATTAGTGTTGCTAACACTCCTGCTGTTGATGCTAGTGTTGCTATCACGCCTGCTGTTGGTGCTGGTTCTGCTACCAATCCTGTAGTTGGTGTTAGTGCTGCTAACACTCCTGCTGTTGATGCTAGTGTTGATAACACTCCTGCTGTTGACGCTAGTGTTGCTAACACTCCTGATATTTATGCTAGTGCTGCTAACACTCCTAGTGTTGGTTCTGGTGCTGCTAACAATCCTGTTGTTGGTGTTAGTGCTGCTAATACTCCTGCTGTTGATGCCAGTGTTGCTAACACTCCTGCTGTTGATGCTAGTGTTGCTAACACTCCTGCTGTTGGTGCTGGTGCTGCTGTGACTCCTACTGTTGATGCTAGTGTTGCTAACACGCTTGCTGTTGATACTAGCGTTGCTAACAATCCTGCTGTTGATGCTAGTGTTGCTAACACTCTTGCTGTTCGTGCTACTGCTGCTTACACTTCTGCTGTTGATGCTAGTGTTGCTAACACTACTTCTGTTGGTGCTGGTGTTGCTAACACTCCTGCTGTTGGTGCTAGTTTTGCTAACACTCCTGTTTTTGATGATAGTGTTGCTATCACTCCTGCCGTTGATGCTAGTGCTGTTAACACTCCTGCTGCTGGTGACAGTGTTGCTAACATTCCTGCTGTTGAAGCTAGTGTTGCTATCATTTATGCTGTTGATGCTAGTGTTGCTAATACTCCTGCTGATGGTACTAGCGTTGCTAACACTCCTGCTGTTGGTGCTGGTGCTCAAAACACTCCTGCTGTTGGTGCTGTTGATGCTAACACTACTGTTGTTGATGCTAGTGTTGCTAACACTCATGCTGTTGATGCTGGTGCTGCTAACATTCCTGCTGTTGATGCTAGTGTTCTTAATACTCCTGCTGTTGATGATAGTGTTGCTAACACTCTTGCTGATGGTGACAGTGCTTCTAACAATCCTGCTGTTGGTGCTGGTGCTGCTAACACTCCTGCTATTGGTGATAGTGTTGCTAACACTCTTGCTGTTGATGCTACTGTTCCTAACACTCCTGTTGTTGGTGATAGTGTTGCTAACACTCCTGCTGTTGGTGATAGTGCTGCTAACACTCCTACTGTTGGTGCTGGTACTGCTAACTCTCCTGCTGTTGATGCTAGTGTTGCTAAAACTCCTGCTGTTGATGCTAGTATTGCTAACACTCCTGCTGTTGGTGACAGTGTTTCTAACACTCCTGTTGTTGGTGCTGGTGCTGCTAACACTCCTGTTGTTGGTGCTAGTGTTGCTAACACTCCTGCTGTTGGTGCTGGAGCTGCTAACACTCCTGCTGTTGGTGCTGGTGCTGCTAACACTCCTGCTGTTGGTGATAGTGCTGCTAACACTCCTGAAGATGGTGCTGGTGCTGCTAACACTCCTGCTGTTGATGCTAGCGTTGCTAACTCTCCTGCTGTTGATGCTAGTGTTGCTAACACTCCTGCTGTTGATGCTAGTGTTGCTAACACTCCTGCTGTTGGTGCTGGTGCTGCTAACACTCCTGCTGTTGATGCTAATGTTGCTAACACTCCTGTTGTTGGTGCTGGTGCTGCTAAAACTCCTGCCGTTGGTGATAGTGTTGCTAACACTCCTTCTGCTGATGCTAGTGTTGCTAACACTCCTGTTTTTGTTGCTGGTGCTGCTAAAACTCTTACCGTTGGTGATAGTGTTGCTAACACTCCTTCTGTTGATGCTAGTATTGCTAACACTCCTGTTTTTGGTGCTGGTGCTGCTAAAACTCCTGCCGTTGGTGATAGCGTTGCTAACACTCCTGCTGTTGATTATAGTGTTGCTAACACTCCTGCTGTTGATGCTAGTGTTGCTAACACTCCTGTTGTTGGTGCTGGTGCTGCTAACACTCCTGCTGTTGATGCTAGTGTTGCTAACATTCCTGTTTTAGATGATAGTGTTGCTATCACTCCTGCTGTTGATGCTAGTGCTGCTAACACTCCTGCTTTTGGTGACAGTTTTGCTAACATTCCTGCTGTTCATGCTAGTGTTGCTAACATTCCTGCTGTTGATGGTAGTGTTGCTAACACTCCTGTTTTTGATCCTAGTGCTGCTAACATTCCTGTTTTAGATGATTGTGTTGCTATCCCTCCTGCTGTTGATGCTAGTGTTGTTAACATTCCTGCTGTTGGTGCTTGTGTTGCTAACACTCCTGCTGTTGGTGCTGGTGCTGCTAACACTCCTGCCGTTGGTGATAGTGTTGCTAAAACTCCTGTTGTTGGTGCTAGTTTTACTAACACTCCTGTTCTTGGTGATGGTGCTGCTAACACTCCTGCCGTTGGTGATAGTTTTGCTAACACTCCTGTTGTTTGTGCTAGTTTTGCTAACACTCCTGCCGTTGGTGCTGGTGCTGCTAACACTCCTGCCGTTGGTGATAGTGTTGCTAACACTCCTTCTGCTGGTGCTAGTGTTCCTAACACTCCTCTTTTTGTTGCTAGTGCTGCTAAAACTCTAACCGTTGGTGATAGTGTTCTTAGCACTCCTTCTGTTGATGCTAGTGTTGCTAACACTCCTGTTTTTGGTGCTGGTGCTGCTAAAACTCCTGCTGTTGGTGCTAGTGTTGCTTTGATCTTGTTGGTCGAGACTGTGTTATATCTGTTCCCGCTAATGTTGACAGAGGTTATCTTCTTGGTGCTAGAGCTGTTCCCGCTCTTGGTTCATTCCTTTGGTGCGGACGCTCTTCATGCAGTTGGTCTTGCCACTGGTGATGTTCGTACCAGTGGCGCCGTTGAACCTAGTGTTCTATCACTGATGCTGGTACTGTTTTTGGTGCCACTGATGTTGTTAAAGTTGTTCCTATCACTGGTGCTTCTACTGTTGTTTATTCCACTACTGGAGCTGGTGATATCGTTTTCAGCACTAGTGCTGCTGATTTTCTTCATGCCAGTGGTAATGGTGCTGTCGTTTGTACCGCTGGTCAGGTGCTGTTGTTCCTACACTGGTGATGGTGATGTTCTTTGTACCACCGGAGGTGAAGCTGTCTTTTGTACCAATGATGATGTGTTTTTTTCATACCACTGGGGTTACTGCTGTTGCTCGCGCCACTGGAGCTAGTGCTGCCTTTCGTACCATTAGTGCTGCTGCTGTTGTTCATACCAGTGCTATTGGAGCTATTATTCATACCACTGGTGCTGGTACTGTTGTTCATAGCACTATTGTTGCTGTTGTTGTTCATGTCACTGGTGTTTCTGCTGTTACTCATACCAGTGGTGTTGTTGGCGTTGTTTGTACCATTGGTGCTGCTGCTGTTTTTATTCTATGTTGAAGGCTCCAGTTACGGACAAAAGTCCACATCAAGGCCGGGCCCTAATTGAAATATAGAGAGAATTGAGAAA
>JAYMFT010018723.1:0-16526 GCA_038088735.1 Panulirus argus
TATTTAATCATAATTACCCATGGACATGTTTCTATAAAAGAGTCCTGGTGTTACCCAGGACCTTTCTACAGACTCTTACAGCTCAAGGTAGCGATACTTCCAGTTGCAAGAAAGTGTAGACTCCTTTGTGGTGAGAAGTTCTTTGACGTAACTGTACTCCCACTGACTCAACCTTGCCAAAGGTGACTCTTCACTCGAGCATATATATATATATATATATATATATTATGTATAGACGTACGTTTCAATTTAAGCCCTTAATACAACTTCAAAGCCCCCAGGGTTTTAGCTCAGAGTCCAGATTATTAAACGAAAATAAAACTCAGTGAAGCGTCCCGAGGTGGACTTTGATAAACATCAAAAAAATATTGACGTCGGACCATTAAAAAGTTTGGGATGCTTCCCTTCGCCTCACTCACTGGAAAAAAGGGGGTCCAATTACTGATAATTATTGATATAAAAAAGAAAAATTTCTTTCGGATGAATGATAGTCTGATGATGGTGTCAGTACTGCTGGCAATGGTGGTAACGATTAAATATAGTGGAGGTGGGTGTAGTGAAGGTGTGAGTGATGGTGACGATGGTGCTGATCGTGTCGACTGTGGTCTGGTAGTATTGATGGAGTTTGGCAGTGACGAGTTTTGCCCAGTGTTGGGTAGTAATGGTGGTTCCTGTTGGTGGCAGTGCTACTGTCTTGGTAGTGATGGAAATGGTATTGTTTACGTTGGAAGCGGAGGATGTGATGGAGTTGTCGATGGCGATGCCTGTGATGTTGTTAAGGGTGGTCAAGACAAAAACTTCAATAATAATAATAATAATAATAATAATAATAATAATAATAATAATGATAATAACAAGAATAATGATGATTATCATTATCATTACAATAATAATTATTATTATTACTATAATAATAATAATAATAATAATAATAATAATAATAATAATAATAATAATAAACTAACAATGAAAATTTCTTGAAATAACTACACTGTGAAAATGAGAGAAATATAGAGAGAAAACACACACACACACACACACACACATACAAAGCAACGAGACTACACAAACACTGCAGTGACAGTGTACAATTTTTTGACAGCACTCACAGAGGTTGGGACTGGGCTCTTTGTGGGAATGTCGAAATGTAATACTGGAGGTGACTGTGCCGACTACAGCGCAGGAGTTTCTTTCCAAACAGTCGATCTAAGTAATGGACGGAGAGAGTCGGGTGGACCAGTGTACACACTGAACGTACCTTCCTATCGATGGGTGGTGTAAAAGCGGAGAAGACACGGGTGACTTTGGAAAAGAATGAACGTTGAGTTGCTGTCTTTCTTTGAGAGCAAGGAATCTAAGTGGCTTGAGAGTCTATGGGGAATGTATTCAACAAGCAAGAGGTGAGGCGAGCGCAATGCACAAGCCCTACTAACACGGCAAAATCTTGTAGGTACTCGTAGGTACTCTCTCTATTGTAACACTCTCTCTCCCTCCCTCCCAGCCCGTATCAGGCGGGGCATCAATCATGGGGCGACAAGCACTCCTCCTCGCCCGCTTTTAACGACCACCTCCATCTCTGTCGTCCTCGCACCAGCCTCCCTTACAACTTTCCTCATTACCACCCACCTCACTCCCTCTCCCATCTCATCCTGAACTCATTCCATTTGTCGTCCTGACCAGCAGTGATAACATTAAAAAAATATCAATCGTTCTTTTTTTTTTAATACGTAATTGCCATTCCCGCTTTCGCAAAGCGACACCAGGAATTAAAGAACAAATGCCTCATTTGCATACATCCAATCTCTATCTGTCATGTATAACTGACCGAAACTAAAGCCTGCCAACCAGATCCCAGGCTTGCAGGCTACTTCACTGTATAGCTTGACAACTTTATATGCCTAAGTTCAGCCCTGTGACAGCACTTCCCCCCCCCTCCCCCAAAAAAAATAAAGTAACTCAATCTCTCTATCCATAACACACACCTCTTGCTTCCCCAACCCCCCACCCTGAATGTCCAGTGAGACTCCTTAACTCCATTCTTCCATCTCCTCGGTCTCCTCTCCTCGTCCTAGTTCCTTCCGCCTACATGTAAATTATCTTGGCCAGTCTCTTCTCGTTCATCCTGTCCATATGTCTGAGCCATTCCGGAAGGTCGGCCCTTTCAGTCATCCTTCACCCACCACCATATCCTCCTCTGAGGATATCATTTATCAAATGGTCACCTAAACCCAAGCCACATGCCGTCCTCAAGCTTTTCATTTCCGTCATATTCACCTTTTCCTTTCCTTTACATTTAAGACCAAAGACTCGCATCCATACAACACTGTCAGGACTACTGTGCTTTCAGACATTCCCATATCTGCCCTTATGGACAGTGAAGTCTCCCTCTACGCGCTTCTTAATACCCTCAGGGACTACAACTCCCTCTCCCACACTATGACTCACTTAAGGTCCTCCTTGTTTTCATCCGTTGCCATATCAACTCCCAAGGTACCTAAGGCACCCCACTTCCTCCAGGTCCTCTCCATTTAAACTCACAGTCATGCCGATCCGTCTAATCCCATGCTACACCTCATTACCCTACTTCTGTTCATATTAACTTTTGTATTTCCTCTTTTACACAATCCCTTGAAATCTGGCACCTGCCGTTGGGGTTTCATCTCTGGGGACTGCTACCAAAGCCTTGTCATCCACGAAAAGCAAATGATCTACCTCCCATTCCTTTCCCCCCCACCTCCAATATATTGCAGATCTACCTCTTGCTCCAGGATCCTCGCATTTACATCCATTCACTACCCCCTTACTTTCCACATATAAACTCTTAGCTACACTGGTCTATATATATTCCCTTTATTCCCGAATATCCATAATAGCTTTCAAATGACTCCTTTATCATACCAATCACACCTTTTCTCCAGACCCATAATTTCACTCACAAGTCACTCTCTTCCCTATAAATAATTCTTACAGAAGTTCTTCAGAACAAACTCCTCTTCTATATATAACTTCCTCTCCTGAAACTTCATTTTTCCACCTCAGTCAGCTGCCCTGAGCACGAAACCACTTTCTAAATAGCCACTTTTCCACACACCTCATTGGGTATAATAAGGATCACTATACTTGTACTTTGCAACATCTTTAGGGTATCTTACCGTGGGCCGTACGCGCGTTGAACGCGTTTCAGAAAAGGTAATGACTGGTGAATGAGAAGGTTGATGTTGCTAGGTAAAGAGAATAGAGAGAGAGGTATGGACGCTGCCTGCAGGGAAAGACTGCAAGCGACTGAAAGATGCACAAGAAAAAGCAACAGAAGGTCAAGCGGAAGGTACTGGGAATGAAAAATGAAAAAAAAAAAGGAATTTGAGAGGTAAGGTGCAAGAGTATCGGCAAACTTCAGGAAGATCAAGAAAATGCTTTAGAAGGAGGTGAATACGTGAGGAGAACAGAACACGCGAGATCTTCAGTGAGGGAAGCTGATGAAGAAGTAGGAACAGGCAAAAAAAGATAGTTAAAAGGAGATGGAGTGAGTTTACTGAAAGACTTGATGGCTCGCTGAAGAGAAAAGATAGTCACAAGGGGCTGACATGACACCCAGAGGGTGATCACAGGGGGCCAGTGGGTTGTCTAAGGGGGCACAATAGGCCTTCAGGCTGCGCTGGGGGGGAGGTCATAATGAACCTACAGGCCGTGCAGTGGGTGTCATAGTGTTTGTCTCGCTAAGTAGCTTACGTAAGCCATGCTAAGCCACACGGTGAACAGTAACGAAAATGCCGAACCCCTACAGCCACATGTTAGGTGATTTTTAAAAGGATTTTGACGACCAGAGTTTAAATTTACGAGGCAGACCCTCGATATCCAATACTAAAACCCTTGACACAATATTCTCTCCTGAACCTTCATAGAGCTAGCGGAGAAACCTCTGATTTCATTAAAAACGAACTGAAAAATATGTCGATATTAGTGTTGGGCTTCGATTGCAAGGAAGGGAAGATTATGTTCCTCCTCGCTGGTCTGGGAAAACATCCTGTGCGAACTGCCGACACGGGAGAATTGAGAACAAGTGCTATCATACAGAAGATCAAGTTACAAGTTTAACTAACGTAAGAATCCTTGGCATGTATTACTTTTTTTCATACACCGTATTAAACGTACAATCTAGTATCTCGCTTTATAACCATTAGCTGTTGGTTGCCATTAGAGACAACATAACCCATATATCCACAGTGCTTACTGCCAGACGCAAGATGACAACGAGGTCTGGTTAATTTAGCTGAATTTTTCTTTGGAGGGGAAGTTTATACATAACATAACTCAATCTAGTTCAGTTTTCCTTACCTACTCCCCCCAAGGACATCTCTAACTCCCTTTTCTCTCTGAGAACGCATCTCCCTATTTACTCTCCCTGAGGAACACCTCCCCCTGTCTACTCCCGCTCGATGGACACCTTCCCACCACTGCCTCCAATGTTTATTCTACGTCAGGTCGCTTTCTTCTTTTCCGCTCCCTTTCTTCGAGAGCCTCATCCTTCCTCCCTTCTTTAATGGTAAGAGATTTAGTCTTCTATACCAGATACGCTCCCTTAATGCTTCCAACAGCGAACATCTCCCTACCCAAACTCTCCCCATCGGATCATCTCCCTCCTTCAATCTCACTATCACTGAGTGCCCCAGTCCCGTAAGCTCTCTTTCTCTCCATCTTCACCTTCCATCACAGTCCATCAAAGAACCCCTCCAACACAAAATGTCTCCCTCCCTCCCGTCCTTTCGCTCTTGGCATGAAAACATCGCCTTCAGGAAATTGGAATGTCATAGTAACGACAGGCAATTAAATCCACCTTTCCAGCCATCAGGTTCATTATAATAAACCATAACTTAATATCATCCAAATTCACTCTAAGAAAGTTTATGCCCGTGTGGATATTAAGGAAAAAAAAACAAGACGATTAATAAGTTTATTCTCGCCTTAAAACTAATCCCCAGTGTGGACAAGACACACTGATCTAGTGTTGCTGTCGTTCCTGTTACTGTGGCCGCTACTGGCCATGCTACTTTTGCTAGAAACAAACGGTGCTATCGCTAAAAGTAATGTCACTGCCGCTGATACTGGACTGGCTGCAGGTGCCTTTCTCAAACTACTGATTGGTGGTTGTTGTTCCTGGTCTATCTGTCTATCTATATCTCTGACGACCATTCCCTTTGGGAACTCCCTCATGAGGGTGGCCATGGCAAAAGTCTTCATAACTGTTGAATTCCAGTGCCGCTTCTTAGCCTTTAGTTCTTCATCGGCAGAGAGCACCTCTAGCACAGTGTTTTCTGAGGCTACTACTTGATGTTCCTACCAACTACTACTTCTACCTAAGTGTGTCTACCTAATATTCCTGCCTAATGTTGCAACCTATTCTAGCTAATTCTCCCAGCTAATGCTCCTACGTACAACTTCTATCTAATGTTCCTTCATACTACTTTTATCTCTCTTACCATTTTGCCAAATCTGTATCATCAGTAGCACTGTAGTTGGAGGCAGGCATCCACTGACAAAATAGGACTAATGCCTAGATATCAGGAAGGTTAGTATGACGTCATTTCCAGCTAAACCTGCGTTGTTTGTCATGTTCCCCACCTTGGTCCTGATAGCCTTTTTTTCCCTGCCTCATATACACGTGGGTCGCTGTCATCCAAGTCATGATTTATATTGTCCCACCTTGACTGCACATTAACACATTTCATTCTCTACTCTTGTTGTCCCTTCTGCTAGCACAGAAAGTTATGACAGCGCACCATTCGCAGGAATTGAAGCAACACCACTGATCAAGGAGGGTAGGATGGTTACAAATGGCCCCCTTGACTGACACTCAGGCAACCGAGACCTACCCAGCTATTAAAGACATCCCCCTAGACCTGGTACCTTCTCTGCTCATTTCTGCAATACTCAGTCTTAAATTAAACATTCCCCTTCAAAGTTCAGCAGGCCTTAAAATAGGCGGGACAGAAGCTATACAAAATCAATATAGCCCTCAGGAGAGAGAGCCTCAATGATGGTGTGCCTTTCACTGACTTTGAGCTGAGAGCAGCACTGAAACCGAGAAAGTCAACGAGTCCAGGAAAGGCTGGAATAAGCTATGAAGTCATCAGCACCCTTGCATCCCTAAGAGGGAATCCAATCCTCCATCTGTATAATGCCAAATGGAGGGTAGGACTTCTCCGTAAGGCCTGAGAGTATGCCGTCATCGTCCCCATCCCAGGAGCCCGGGAAGCCAAGCAACATGAGGCTGATATCTCTTAACATCCTGTCTTTACAGTCTTCGAAAGGCTCATCCTCAAGAGGCTCCAGCATCTAAGGCATCACTGACTCAGCAAATGCCTCTACGGCTTCCTGCCTGGGAGGAGTACCCACAACTGTATTCATCAGGTCAAGAGCAATGTCCAGGCAAAGTACACGGCCTTCATTGATCTCAAGGGGACCTTTGACAGGGCGAACCCAATTGCCCTCCTTGCAGAACTCAGCAACATCATGAGCGGCAAGATGCTCTCAATCTTCAAAGGTTACATGGCTGACAGTCATGTATCTGTGTACCTAGATAGGGATGTACTCTGAGTGGAAGATGGAGCTTGGCACTCCTCAAGGTGGAGTGCTGTCACTCACCCTTCACAACATCCTCATGAATGTGATAGCACACACCAAGATGGACTGCATTGTCAAGATGATCTACACAGATTATATTGTCCTACAGTTGAGAAATGAGAGACCTGCAGTGTGCCCTTGACAAATTAACCAGAGTGTGTAACTCCATAGGCCAAGAAATCTCACCGAGCAAGACCAAGGTTTTCGTCAGCAGACCTGACAGGAACCGTGTTCGTATACAGGGCATGAGCCTTGACAATGCTACCTACTACAGGTACCTTGGTGTCGCTATCAGACGCTACAAGTACCAGATATAAGCCCTTCAGCATTCCTGCTATGTCTGCCTCAACCTGCTGAGCAGAGTGGCCGGTGGGAGAGTTGGCTCCTCCGTAATCTCCCTCAGGCAGCTCTACATTAAACCTGTGAGATCTGTCACAGGTTATCACATGAGCAACAGAGTCAACGTCAAGAAGACCAAGGCATGGGTGCTTGAGGGAAAACAAGACAAGGCTGTGAGGATAATGCTAGGCTGTACCACCTCTGTCCATCACGAAAATGCAAGGGTGGAGGCTGGATTCCTGACCATCACGACAAGGATCTGGGAGGTAGTAGCTGGGCAGATATTCTGCAGCCTCAATCTCTGAAATGACAAGCTGTTCTAAAATATCTTCACCAAGCCCAAGAGCAGGAAGGAGTTCAGCAACAGATGGCTCGCTGCCGCATGAACTCTCTTCAAAGGAGTGGAGTGCAAGCAGTTCCTCAACACAAGAAGGGTCCCCGACATCCCACCATGGGAGCTCCCTGATCTGGTTGTGACCCTCCCCATCAAGAACACCACCAGAAAGGCTGATACTCCTGAGATACAGCCGTGGCAGGAGTTCGTCAAGAGGACCTCCCACTGAGTCTACGATGATCTACACCGACGGATCTATTTGGAAGGACAGACAGGTGGGCTGTGGTATTTCCTTCAGTGAGAGCAGAGCTGCCACATCAAGTTTCTGTTGGGAGGCCTTCAGGGTCTCTGATGGAGTCTCATAGACCTAGGTCGAGCTGGTGGTGATCGCCGCTGCCCTTGCCCTTGTTGGAGATGGAGAGGTCTAGTCTATGGATTACATCGCAATAGTCACTGACTGCCAGAGTGCTCTGCAATCAATACAAGATACCCCCAAGAATAGGCTGCTCATGCGAGCCATCTATCAGAAACTCAGGAGTCTCGTGTTGCAGGGGAAAAGGGTGCATTTCATATGTGCCCCTTCCCACCGTGGTATTGGCGGGAATGAGGATGCCGACAAGCTAGTGCACGAGGAGCAGGAAAAGATAAGATCCTCTATGGGTTCCCTCACACCATCTTGCACCTCAAGACTTGGATCAGGGAGAGGGAGACCCACAACTACTAGACATCCTACGAAGCCAGGGGGATGATATATACCTCCATTACAAAGTATCTGATTCTCACTGCCAGCATTCCTCCAGACTACACAAAGTACGGAATGCACAAGAGATCAGTGCAAACCTCATTCTCCAGACTTCACCTGGGGTACAGATACCTCTGGGGGGTGATTTACAGATCGAGCAGTGATAACGATGATGACCCGCAAAGTGTCAGTGAAGTGATAAGATCAAAGAGTGGTAAAGTGGTCAATACCAGTTGCAGATAGTGAAAAAGTGCAAATGACCACACTCTTGTTCATTATGTTTTGCAATGCCCATACATTGAAAAGCACAAGGGTTGAATCCCTTGGAATTTCGAATCTCTTCTCACACATTTTGCAAAGCCTGTCTTTAGTTTTAATTAGGATTGAGACAGAGTTCCCTTTTGTTTCTCTCAGCATGATAGCAACCTACTAAATGTCCGTGAAGTGATAAAACACAAAACTGATTGATTAAAAGAGTAGTAAAGTGATCAATATCAGGTGCATGCAGTGTGTGCAAAAAGTGTAAAATGACCATACTTATACTTTCCTGTGCATGATAATTTCTCAATGTTTCCAAGTTGGAGGATGTCCCCTCGCTCAACTATGTTAGTTGCACACCAGGGGTTCCCAGCTACAGGATGTCTCCTCGCTCAATGTTATCCATCCTTGTACTTTGCGTTTCCCAATTAGAGGATGTTTCCTCACCCAGCATTGTCAATTGCACATGTTACTAGTTAAGTAGGATATTAGAGGGTCACTGATAGGTAGGATTAGCTAATTTTGTTCTTCCTGTGAGACATGTGTGAGACATGTTGTAATCAGAATATTTCACAATTCTTCATTCAAACCCTAGTCATACTGTCTTGTATAACATATCAGGGTACAGTCTTCCTGTATGACAGACCCACAGTCTGGAGGACATATTGTTCGTCTCTTCAGTACAGACCTTTTGTTGTGGGCTTTGAACTTTGTCTTCTTGTAAGCCTGTGTCAATAAAAAAAATGAATTGAATTGATTAAACCTTCCCTCTAGAGAGCATCGTTTGTTTACTTTTCCTTGAGCTTGCTCACTAAACTCTCCCATTGTTTCCTCTGCCTAGTAATGTACAACACTCCCATCGCTGGGCACCTGAATCTTGAGTCTCCCAACTTTGAATCCAACTTGCTCAAAATTTCTCTATCCTCTATAACTTCTATGTATCATGATGTTGTGTACAGGGGGTAATGTGCTATCAGTGGCTGAACAAAGTCTCATGAAGTGATGAGTAGAAACTAAATGATCTATGGGACTTGGCTTTGGATGCGGGGGCTCTGGTTTTGGTGCATTATACATGACAGTTAGAGGGTGGATGTGAGCAGATGAGGCAG
The DNA here is from genome assembly GCA_038088735.1 of Panulirus argus. Taxonomy (NCBI): domain Eukaryota; kingdom Metazoa; phylum Arthropoda; class Malacostraca; order Decapoda; family Palinuridae; genus Panulirus; species Panulirus argus. Next base: position 9,404 of record JAYMFT010018723.1, read on the forward strand.
TTCTTTGCCTGTCATTGATGCTGCCTCACAAATATGGGAAACAAAAACAAAAACAAAATAATTTGTTTATCTTTTTAAAGTCCATTTTGCAATTCAATATCAACTACTTGTTTCTCACAAGATGAAAACATGATCTGGCCTCCCTCCACTCTGTTTAATCTCCATCCTCTTGGCACTTAAATTAGATTGTACTTCATCAGTTTGTCTAGGTCTCTTTGGAGGTATTTCCAATCCTCAAGGCTCCTACTTTCTTTCATTATTTCAATATCATCCTTAAATGTATTAAGGTATGATCCTAGTTCTGCTGTGAAGTTGTGTATACAAAGACCAGGAATAACACTAGCCTTAAGACCCCACTAGTTATACTTACCCAGTTTGATAAGGTTCCCAACATATGACCTTTAATCCTTTCCACTAAAATAATTTTCTATCCAAAGAAGTCTACCCATGGCTTCAATTTTTAATCAACTTCACACTGATATCAATCTAAATGGCCTTCCTAGAATCCAAGGTCATACCTTCCACCCACGATCTTGTTTGTCTAGGCAAGTGCTCATGCAAGTATCGAGCATAGATGCACAACTGATGGAACACTGGGTGTATGTGGCCCTTGACTACATGTGAGTTCAGAATGCTTTATGTAAGATTGAATGAACCATCATCAAACTGCCTGAGAAATTTGATCTCACCATCAAGAAATTTGTTTAAGAGATGCAGTGCGTGCCGTAGAAGGCAACAAAGAGGCGCAGGTGCAAGGGGCTGGAAATCCCCCTCGCCTTCTGTATTTCTTTCCAGAAGCAGAAGCAAAGGAAAGAACCAAATGAGAATCTTTTCATCTCTAAAACTCAACAATCTGTTCTGGACACTGCTTTAATAATGCAGAAAGTAGCAAACAAGTAGGAAGCATGATAAAAGTTTTGACAAAGAATGATCAATATTCTACTGCTGACATGCTATTACAGAGAATGAGCTGTAGCTGTATTGCATTGAAAATTGGGAATTGGGAGAGTATATGATTTAGGTGTTTAAAATCATGGCATCCATTAATTTTAGGAAATGATATGATTCAGTGTACTGATACAGTTCCAGAAAGTTGTGCAACCCTGTTCTAAAAGATTCATTATGTATATCTTATTAATTTGAACTAATACTGTCTCTCATTTAGGTAATATCCTCTTTGCAAGTAGTCATCTATTTGTACCCTGATTACCTTCTCAAATGTTATAAATCAGTGCTCATGAAAGACATCAGCCTGTAGTTAAGTGCAATTTCCCTTAAATCCTTTATTAAAACTGCAGTAATGCTTGCTCTGTTCTGCTTCCTGGGATTATCCCTCTTCCACTGACTTTTTGAACTACAGCTCAAATGGTCTGTGAAGTTTCCATCAGTTCTTAAAGAAAATGAGGTAAGATTTCATCCCAGTCATGTGCTTGTGTGTGACTGTACTTCCCTATATCTACACATATATTTCACTTTAAGTGGGTAGTAAGTAATATCAAAGTTGTTTTTCAAAAAGTTCAATACCAACATATATGAAAAAGTCTACACTGCTGTTACAACCACAGACATAATTTCTTAAAGTTATGCTTTGCTCTTTCAACTGATCTTTGATGTAAATGATTACCTAAGATAGAGAAACCAACTTCATCAACAACAAAGCTAAATTCACTGTGCAATTTAGGAATAATTTTTACTTTATCATCAGGACAAATCAGCGTGAACGTATTCTTAGTTTCCCTAATAACAATTCCACGTGTTCCTACATACTCTGAACATCTTGATTTGGTGACACATAAGAAACAACCAAAATATTCTATTTTTCTAACTCTGTTCTGCACTGCTTCAGTTCTTGTGTCTCTATCACCACCTTTCCATCCATTCTCCACAAAAAATCTAATACCAAGGAGGTCATGGGCATATTTCTTCCACAAATCATTTATGGGTAAAAACATTTCATAAGTCTTATTACACCTGTCAACTCTGTGCAGTCCTAACTCCCGTTTCTCGCGACCTGTCAAACGTTTCTTTCCTCTGTGTGGTCCTCCATTCTTGTTACCTATAGCCTTTTTCCTCATGGATTTATGTGGTCGTTTTCTTGCTTTCTTTTCAGTCAGCAAGAAGCCTTTCCGAACCTGAAATATATCAAGACATAAAACTTGAGTTGTATCAAAAAATGAATACTGTGTTAATCTAAGAACCATTAACTTCTTAAGAAGGGCAATATTGTTTTTTGTATATTACTTCTAAAACATACTTGACTTTTTAAAGGTGCCAAGGCTGAGATAAAGTTTTGTAAAGACATACTGATAGATGAACACAATACGAATGCAAGTTAAAATAGTTAATGAAAAAAAATAAATATTGGATGGAAACAGTGAAAATGAATCCTAAATAAAGGAGGCCACCACAGCCTTTTTTACTGTATGGAAATAAAATTGAGGACTGGAGGAAATGAATTAATAATATACCTACAAACAGTTACAGCAGACTTTTTATATGGGAATATGGTGTTAGGAGAAAGGACAGAGTACAAAACAATAATGTCTTAGGGATAAACAAAAATGTGAAGGCAGGTGATAAACTGAATATAATTAAATAACAAGAAATTTAACAGCTTCAGACCAATTAGTCCCTTAGAGGCTGTTGATGATAGTGGAAATGTCAGATACCACAGACAAGTGCCGTAACATTAAAAAGCAAGCATTTGCTTCATAGAGAATACCCTGCAAACTTTTCACATGACTACAGAAGCACATGTAATGTTACTCTTGGACGTGAAGAGAAATATTCATCATGTCTGTTCTTAACTCTATCTATGTTACTGTTTTCAACCATTCTAAGTGATAAATCATTTGACATGTCTACAATAATTTTGAAGAAAATATAAAATCTTTTCTCTCCCAGACAATTCCATGCAAACACAGAAAATTTCTCTTGCTTTCCCTACCCATCACTATCCACTACCCTCTGATAACAGCTAACTCATTCTGGTTTCTCTTTTGACCAATTAGAGTCCACCATCATTATGACATCAACGACCCGCTCACTCCAGGGGACTGATCAACCCAGCAGTTCAGAATCTTAGATTAAGTGCTTCACCCTAGAGGTAGTCAATATCAGTAAAGACGATGAAAAGAAAAATAAGTGATATTTCAGAAATATGTAATGAGAAAATCAAAAGTATTGGACTTTGGGACAAAGATTAATTGATAATACCAGGATACTTTGTGATGATCTTAAATGGGAAATCTGGGGGCTTTTTAACTGAGGATGAGGATACCACTGGGGAGATGCTACATGAACTTATGCTTAGAATATATCAACATCAGGATAAGATGAACAAATTGAACAATTCCACAGATCATGAAAGAAATTGATAAAAGGGAAAAACTCTGGAGGAACAAGACTACAAAACCAAGAATATGAGGATGCTTTTAGCACGGGTATGGTTAAACATGGAGTCTCTCAGGGATGACAAAAGAGAAATTAGGAAAGCAGTCTGGCCAGATTTTAAAGAACATAAAACAAAGAATGGAACTGGTGACATAATGCTGGAGATGACTCTGGGTCTCAAAAGGAAAGCTGCATGGCAGAGGAAAATGAAATGGAACAGAGGTTTGGGGATTCTGAATAAGAAAAAAAGATGAATATACTGAACGAAGCCAGAGAAAAGGCAGTTTACTAAGTCAAAGCTAGGACAATCAGGGAAGTATGGAGAGCATCGGATGGAGAACTGAAGAGCAAAAATCGTTTGAAATAAATGTGCGCACTGAAAATTTGGATTCCAGACAAGATAAAAACTAAGGAAGACGACACAGCACAACTACAGGAAACAGCCAACAGGTGGGCCGCTCATCAACAGAGAAAAAGATTGGGAAGAATGAAATTAACACACATCAAGAGGGGCATGATCTTTGGGTTAAAAAAAAAAAATTGAACAAAGGGGAAAAGGGAGCTAGAGAAGAGGTGCATGTCAAGAAGCTATTTGTTGCAATGGACTTGCTAAATGTGATTCAAGAAGTAAATGAACTTAGGAGGATTGTTAGAATCATTAGGGAGGACAATAGAGGGTGACTCCTTTGGATTACTTTTGTCATGAAGATGTTAGGCCAAGAGCTGCTTAAACAGGCCAGTAAACTTGCCAAAAAAGGGAAATCTGAAGGAGCGTAAGTCAGATTTGCCAAACCAGGATGAAAGAGAAAAAGCTCCTGCCTACCTACGATGAAATTTAGCCATAATGGCAGGGCTAGTGCAAAACACTCACTGCATCTCTTGCTTGATGAATAAGAATATTCTTCTCATCTAGGGAATCTAAACAAAAGGCTTAAATGAAAGGAACAACACTCTTACTTCTAGCTCATGGAGGATAAGGTCAATAAGTACCATACAGGGATTCACTGATTGTGAAAACCTAAATGTAAATTGAAAAAGCATACATCAAAAACATTTTTTCAATAAGTATAATGTCATAAACTGATGATGATGTGTTACTGGGCAGTAATTTTTGGTCATCCTAACCTAATCAAAGTAAAGATATAATAGCTAAATAAGTCAGTACAGATGACACATACTGTTTAATTAAATAAACACGGAAGATGTAGTATCTAAATAAATCAATACACAGTAGAGATAAATGTTTACATATATCATGTACATGTGTACCCATTATAAAAAGAGGCACAAAGTGCATGTCAAGACCTGAGAGGTACAGGAGGAGAGTGGAAAAATTACTGAGACAATGAGGCAAGACTATCTGCCTTATTTTCTGATACTGGCAAGTGTCCTGCATGACTGGTAAGGTTTCTGTGCATGCTGGAGGAATTTCCTGAGTTTTAGAAGGGGTTCCTTGATCTGTTGACAGAATTTTCTTCATCTCAAATAGCTCCTTAAAGAAAGGTAGGGTGCCCTTAGTTATACAGTAACAGTTGATGTTTTGATCCTTATTGAGGTCATCTTGATGTGGTTGAAAGCTTGTGAAATTCATTTTGTTGCTACATATACAGTGCAAACAAAGGATATGAAAGGCAAAATAAAAGCCAGTAAAAAAAGCTTTTATAACTTTAAGTGCTACTGAATGATAAGAACGGAGATGGCAATGATGAAATATTTATACAGAATGAGTGATTCAATGCATACTTAATGGTAAACAAAGAGAGGAGAAAAGTTCTCACTGATATGGTCATGTAAGTGACTTAAGGTAAGAAATGAGTTATAAGTATAGTGCTATGCTCTGAACAAGTCAAAAGAAACTGTATAAATATGTAATTATCTATAATGTTAAGCCCATGGTAAGCTCTCAACTATCTCAACAAAGAAAAGCCATGATTAAATCACTTTAGATATAAAATTGGAAGTGCTAAGAAGATTCAAATACTGGAAAACTTACTCATACTTTTAAAGCATTAGGATTTGCTACTTTCTTTCTTTTATATGTGCTCACTCTTTTCCATACAAGTGAGGTAGTGTCAAGGTAATGACTGAGTCTAAGAGGAAAAAAATCCTTGTTCAGCTCCATTCTCTGTTTCTTCTCCTGGAAAATAATACAGGATGAGAAGATACCAGCCCCCTGCTCCTGCTCATCTCAGTCGTCTTCTATAACATGCGAGAAATATTTGGGCATATTCTTTTTTCCCCTATCCCCTGGGATAGGATCTGTTACATGTACATATAATAAAAGAGAAAATAAAAGCCAGTGGGTGTTACTGGACTCCACCTACTTGAGGTTACACCATGAATGAAATATCACCTTTGGCAAAGCTGTATCACTGGGAGCAGTCATGTCCAAGAAGTTCCAACATAAAAGGACCATACATTTCCCTTCTACCTAAAGTAGCACAGCTTTGGATGTGAGAGCATTTATAAAGATCCTTAGTAACACCAGAACTCTTTCAGAAATTGGTCTAAGGTAAATTAAAACTAAATAAGATAAAAGCCAGTGCTCATACTCTTAGACCGGTAAGTACTACGAAAGTAACAATCATGGGACTATAAAAAGTCAATACTAAATGAGTGATGCCATGGATATGTATCAGCTGATATATACAGAACACGGAATATATCACTAATAGCAAGAAAGTAAATGGAAGTGATGATAAGTATACAATTCTGACTAACACAGTCACAAAAGATTTTCTGGAGGTAACAGGCTCATGAATATCATTATAAAGTGTTATATCAAAGAGAAATGGATTCAGTGGCACCAGTGAGAGGGGATCAGTTATTCTGAATGGATCAAAAGAGATAGAATAAATGCCTAAAGTAGTAACTGTTTAAGGAAAAACTGTCATACTTCTTAATTATCTTAATAAGAAAGTGAAAGTGTGAGTAAGGAACAAGTAATAAACATAGAAAGCATATAAAATCAGATGAATGCAGATTTAGCCAGCATGATGCAATGATAAAATGGTAAGCCTTACTTCTGGGTTCAGCAATCCTCCACTTTCTCCTTTAACATCCTCTGATAATAATCTTATATTTCTAAAAGCATGTGAAACATATTTCAAGAAAATTCTTTATTCTCATTTTAGTAAACTTCAAGGCAACAGTATTGTAGAAAAAAAGAAAAGATTAAGATTAACAATTGTTGAATATCTATTCTGCATAAACTGGAAAAGAGGTCTCTTTTAAGTACAGTAAAAAGAAACTTCTACTTTTCTGTTGACTAAGCTTGGTTATAAAAGTATTTTAGTTCTTGTTTGGAAATGGTTAATTTGCATTATAATATTTGCCACATGAGAAAGTGTTCACACAACAAAATGACAAGCCTAGCTTCTAAGTTCAGCAAATCTCCACTTTCTCCTTTAACATTCCCTGATAATAATCTTATATTTCTAAATGCAGGAGACCAAATTGGAGGTAGAAGGATGGAGTGATAGGGATTTTGAGCGGTTGGGGCCTGAACATGCAGGAGGGTGAAAGACATGCACGGAATAGAGTGAAATGGAACGATGTGGTATACCGGGATCGACGTGCTGTCAATGGACTGAACCAGGGCACGTGAAGCGTCTGGGGTAAACCATGGAAAGGTCTGTGGGGCCTGGATGTGAATAGGGAGCTGTGGTTTCAGTGCATTACACATGACAGCTAGAGACTGAGTGTGAGCGAATGTGGCCGTTTCGTCTGT
>JAYMFT010018734.1:0-16526 GCA_038088735.1 Panulirus argus
TCAATTAGGGCCCGGCCTTGATGTGGACTTTTGTCCGTGACTGGAGCCTTCAACATAAAAAAAAAAAAAAAAAAAAGACAGAGGTCGAGGGCGTCCCCATCGCAAGATACTGACCAGGCCCGCCAACCCGAGGCTCCCCCAGTTTCATCAAAGCATTTCCACCACGCTCGCCACCACAACCCACCCTTCGCAACACATCCCTCTGCCACTCACCACAACCACATCCGCCTGTCTCCACAACACCCTCCCTGCCCTCCAACCATACCCCCTCCCTGCCCTACAACCATACCTGTCTGTCACCACCACTACAGACGTTCCTTTACCACTTTTCGCCACCTCAACACCACTACACATGCCCTTCACTAAAAGCACACATTCGTTCCTCGCCATCACTATCACTACACCCGTTCCTCACCACCAATAGCACCAAGCTTGTCCCTCATCACTACTGGCATCAAGCCCATCCCTCATCATCACTACCACAACTCGCCCTCTGACCCACAGCCCAAGTGCCATCCCCATAACCCATGGGCTCTTCTAAGCTACACACACCTTTCCGTGCACTCCACTTGCATACACACACACACACACACACACACACATACAGTCCGTTTTCCACATACTACATATAACTTCCCCGTCGCCCTGACACCTCAGCCACAAAGCTTTCAATAAACTGGAAAGGCTGTTCTCCCTAAGGATTCCGATACCCGAGGAATTTCTCCCGTGGGTCTGAAGTCAGACCTCATGGCTACTGTTGACGTTTCGCTCGTGCATTATTGCTCTAAGCCTTCGCAGGCTAGAGAGAGTTTCCAGTCCAGAATATACACAGAAGGAGTAGGTTATACACCTTGAAGTCTATGGGACACCCATTTTCCGGACTTGCTACTTTTCCGCCCTCTCTTAATGGGACAAAAAGGCCCGCTCGTCGTCCTACTACAGCGATGAAGCCACTTCCATACGTCGCAGAGGAGGGTTAGGTGACATTTTCATGCCCAAGGATGAGGAAGATGGAGGCAAGGCTCTGGATATATACATTATCCTACAATTTCTTCTGTTTAGTACTCCTGATTGAAATGAACTTACGAGAGTTGATTTTCAGTCTGGATTCGGATAACCAGGCAGTCATAAGAAGTAGTTGAGCTAGGAAGTAGCTAAGAAGAAGCTCAGTAATGCTAAATACGCTCCGGAGTCTATAAAGAATTGGATTGGTTGAAGTTATTAGTGTATCTCTCGTTTCTGCACTACTTACGTTTCACGGGTATGGAGGCAGCAGTTGCTGAGAGAGTCATTTAGCCACTGTAGTGCCGACGACGGATGACCCCTAACACTAAGAAGAACGTGGTGGAAAAAAAAAGCATCCTTTTTGTTGTGAATAATCCAAAGAAGCAACACCGCAGAAGCAGCGAGACCCCTCTCTCGACAGTGGTACACACACTTCTTACATGTATTCATCTTCGCCAGTGGTGGTTCGTTATAAAGCTCTCAGGGGGCACAAGAATACTCACATCTTATACAAAGGATTTTGTTCTCTTGTCTTCAGCAGACGCAGACTGGCATTTCACCATTGCCCAGTTTTTATCCTTGAGCCTTAACAACAGCCTCACTCATGTGAATCTCCACTCATTCATTGACGTATCTCACAAGGACCAACCAAACTTTGATTATTCTGTCGTTCATATTTCGTAACTTCTTTTTCAACCCTCCCCTCACTGCTGTAACTCTCTAGTAACAGTTTCCTTTGATGTGTTATCCTATTTGCTATTGCAGCGTAGCCTGCCATCCCTCGTCCTAGTTACAGGCTCCTCACTATCAGTTGGAAGAATTCAGCATTTCCTGATGATTCACCAGGCAAGGAACTCGCTGGCGAGCGTTCCCTCTTCGTCCACTGTATGCTATGCGCCACTCTTCCTCCTCCTCCACCTTGTGTGATGTCTCTTCCTCTCATATATTTATACCCTAAGCTCCCTCCCTCCTTATTCACATCTCCTGTTAGCATCCTTTGTTGTAACTCCTTTACTCTCAACTCCCATTTTCCTCTCACTGTTCCAATCTTGCCACTATCAACAAGGGAATGCAAAGAATAAGGAACGGGCTTTCGAGAGCAGTTTGTGATGGCAGAAGATCAGAAACAACTGTTTATCTCAAGACTGGCATTTGATAGCTCTGAACGACCACTTACGACCCTTTGATTGTCTCTTAACGACATCCTTTCTAGGCTAAGATTTTCTAAGCTCCGTGTCCTACCCTACGCCTGCCACTCTCCTCTAGGGACGGGTAAATTCAACTGTTATTTAAAAGCCTCAAAACCCAAGCTCTAAACTTACAAGGCAGAGCAAGTAAGGCACAAGTGACTTAACGTGAGGTATGAGGGGCCCACCTTCCATCCCGGGGAGAGGGCCTGGGCCAGCCCAGGGTGGGTGGAGCCTGTGGGAGAATGTGAAACACCCTCCTGCAGAAGGAGGTGCGGATCAGTGTGCCGGGATAATAATGCAAGTGGTTGCAAAGATCTGATGGCCTTCAGTTCTCACACCTGTCGCAGACAGAGCGATCTATGCACACACTGATGACCTATAGGGATGCGAGAGGTTTTGCGTATCATTGATGCACGCGTCTCAAGCCACAGGAGGGGGCGGCTTACTTTGGGGCTTCGCTAGGACGGGGTAGCATCCCTTAGGATCGCTGCCTCCCGACGGGCACCTCCCCTCGCCTTTCTCTTGTACAATGGAGGACTGTAGATATGTTATGTCGGTATTCCGCATCGGTGACGCAATTAAGCAGGAGGTGTTCGGGTGACACAGAACGGAACACACGAAGAAACTAAATACCGAGAGTTGAGGAGAAGACTCACTGAGAATAAACATCAAAACGCTTTAGCTTATCCTGGGCTGTGAGGAATGACCTCATCAACCTCACAACCTGAAGTCAAATAAATGCTCTCTCTTTAACCTTTTTACGATTTCGGGCGGCGATGGGCGGGGAAGGTCAGGATCGAAGCAGACGTAGACGATCGGTCGGTCCAGAGGGGGTTCCTCACCGAACCGCTCCACCCTGTCGTACCCAAAAGTTAGTTAGGAAAGGTAAACATATCCAGTAGAGTGATGAGAGGCGAAGCGGGGCGTGTCGACCGTTGTATATACACAAATATATTAACAGATACCATCAGAGCCGTGAGTCCATGGCGTTGGTCTCACCTTCACACCAGCTGCTATCACTCACACAAACAAACCACAGTCACCTGGCCAGGTATGATGCTCGACTTGCCAACTTCCTCATGCGTATCGATTTTGTAAGAAGTGCCTCGCTGTGCCCCATAGACAAAGGGTAATGGCCAAGAATTAGTACATCCAGGGACCTTAGATAAACGCCTAAAAATATGACAGTGGCAGAACTGAATCTTGTCAACAGAAGCTACACTGGGGATGGCCACATGACCTCTGTCGAGGAGGTGTGCTCCAGCCAGGTCGTATGCAAGGCCCCGCAGTACTGGCGCTAGTACACCACAAAGCACCCGAAAAGAACGGCCTCCAGTGCACTGCTACGGCCACTTACATCACAGACACTGTAACCAGTGCACATGTGCGACCACTAGTACGAGATTATGCCCACAAGTTTAGGGCTAAGTCCCCCAGTTACACTGCTAAGTTTGCCAATAGGTTGGCATGTCTCATAGGGGCGAGAAAAGCGGTCCATAAACGTTAAATCTGGTGTTCTACAAACAAAAGAGAGGCTTCGCCCTCCATGCATAGCAGTTTGGTATGTAATGTGTGCCACGGCACGTCTCCCGGGCACCTAGACCCATATACATGAGAGAGAGAGAGAGAGAGAGAGAGAGAGAGGAGAGATGGCATTTTGTTTCACTTAGCTCAGATTTGCTTCTCGAGTTCCCACTTCTGTTGTTGAAGACATGCTTCCTCCCGTCCCTCCGTACACTCTCCCTATCTTATCATGACCACTCGTTCTGGACTCTCCATTAACATCAAAGAACTGTTTTATTAACAACTTTCTGGTCTCCTACGTGGTTGTCATGTCTCCCTTACAAGTCTAACTTGTTGTGTGGGGAGATGGAGGGCTTCCCTCCTCTCTTCGTAAAGCATTCCACTCACTTCTGCGTGTGTATGTGTGTGTGAACGCTTGTCTGTCTCTGTACACTTGAGACTAAAATCATACCGAAGAGCACATGAATTTCAACGTTCTTCCTCTGAAGTTTGTGATTACATAACTTTCACACTTTTCACTTTGTACTCTTGTCTGCATAGCAGTGAGGTAGGACATTATTTCATTTTCTTCTGTGAAGAGGTATTGTTTACAGCCCTTGAATTCGTCGACGACAGTTCCTTCAGCTTTGTTTACGTGGTGCGTTCCTTTACGACAGGTCGTGTAAATCCGTCTTTGGATATTTATAAACGCGAGAGTACAGGGAGGGAGGGAGGGAGGGAAGGACACCCTCCTCCTCCCTTGTTTACTTCCACTCCAGAGGCTGCTGCTCTTACCACCACTTGTGCGGTAGTTGTATTTATTTACTTACGAGTCCTCTGTCATAACAGCTTTAGCTTTCCTCCCACGTCCTCTCATTCAAAGGCAAGATCATAACCTGCGAAGTCGGCAGAGAGACTTTTTCAGTCATCCCTGGCGCACAGGGCTGCCAGCATCACATCCTCCGGCAGATCAGTCCGTTCCAGCCAAAGCCAAGCTGTCAAAAATTCCTGTTACCTTCCACTTGGTCTATGATCGTAGGTCGTCTCTGCTCACCAGAGAGCCTGTTTGGTATAACAACTGGGTTTAGGGAGGAGCCTGCGCTGAGACCCACTACAGGTGTTCCATTAACCAAAAAAACTTTTTTTCTCTCATTTTCTTTGTAGCACAATGACCCAGTTGGTAGCTCGTCCGTCTCTCACTCTATGAGCAAAAGTTCGAGTCCCACTGGGGGAGGTGTTGAGTATATATATATATATATATATATATATATATATATATATATGTGTGTGTGTGTGTGTGTGTGTGTGTGTGTGTGTGTGCGTGTATGTGTGTTACCGGACTTCGCCTGCTCTAGGTTGCACTGGTAATGGAAAGCAACCCACTGGGAGACCCTATTATCGGGAGCACCGTCTCGTCAAAGTTATTCTAAAGGAGCTGACATTTCCCTGCTACTGTAAGTAGCACAGCCTATAGGATTGCAAGAGTCTGTGGAAAGATGGTGTGGGTAACGCCAGGTCTCTTACAGCAATATGTCCTCGGGTAGTGACAGATCAGTGAGTAAAATAGGTACATTTCCCGCCCCATATGCAGGGCAAGGGACAAATTTAAGACAAGAAATGAAGCGGGTTTTCCCACACCCGAGTGAGGCTGGGTCTCGCTTCTCTCTTGTAGGATTAAGCTTAAGTTTCGCTCCCCAAGCTGTGCAGGAGGACCGGGCTAGTGCTAGTGACCAGGAACTGTCTGTTTCTCACACACACGCTCATCCAGCCCTGGCCCGTGGACCATGAACAGGCGGTAGCCGAAGTCCTCATGGAATCGGACGTGATAGACTCAGTCGGGGATGGTGAATATCTTGCCTCAATAAGGATACGTTCTTCGGTAAATCTGTACCTGCATTCGGTCACGCACGCGGACACTCACGCTTGCACGCACGCACGCACAGGCGCGACACGAATGATACGTAAACGTCCATAATGTCTTTGGTCTCAGTCTGAATATTACAGAAAGAACAAGCACCTGCACTGACTGTGGCTCTGCTTTCCTCGATTCCTTGCCTCCATCTCAGGCAACACTACCTCACTCACTCTCTGCCGTCACACTCCCACTCCCTCTGCCGTCACGCTCTCACTCCCTCCCTCTCTGCCGTCACACTCTCACTCCCTCTCTGCCGTCACACTCTCACTCCCTCTCTGCCGTCACACTCTCACTCCTTCTCTGCCGTCACACTCTCACTCCTTATCTCTTTAACCCAACCTGGTTTTCCCTCTCTCCTTTCCTTCCTCTCATCTCTACACACCTCACCTCTGTCCAGCTTCCACAAATTCGTCTCCTTTCCCTACACAACCACCACGAATTGAAAATATGAGATGTTCCTCATAGTTTTTCCACCACGGCTTCTCTGACGTCTCATTACTAGTCTCCCCACATTTGGTCACGTAATCTACACCTCAAATTTTTTTTTCCCCTAAGAACTCACGTAACTTCTGTATGATTCACGTGCTATAGAACGATCCCAGTCTCTAGGGCAATGAGGTAGTGAGAGAGGAAGATGTTACGGGCACCGGGGTCGGAGTACGTGACAAGCTCGTCCCTCTAGCGATCAAAGTTCGCCCCCCCCCCCACCCCATGCTGCACATCTCCGGAGGGCGTGGTGCCACCGCCAGAGCCCCCAGGAACCACACTACTTCTAGGAAAATTATACAACAGACTTCCTTCCCCAAAACCACCACCAGATGGCGCACCGCAACGCGTCGCCCTTACCGACATAAACACCTGTGGTAAAGCCATTTCACCCCACTTTCTCTTATCTCTTCGAGTACCATTAGCCTGTGTCATTAAGACCGGAACCACTCCTTTTTACATCCCTCACTATCCCTGGTTACTGCCTGCGCCACAACACCACTTCCGCCAACCACAACAGCGTTATGATCTTCTAAAGGGCCACATGTACAGTGAGGGCGTCTGTGGTCATAGGATTAACTTAAACACCTGAAGAAGGTATCAGACACCTGAAGAATGTATCAAAGATCTGAAGAAGTTGTCAGACCCCTGAAGAAGATATCAAACACCTGGAGAAGTTATCAAACACCTGAAGAAGGTATGAAACTCCTGAAGAAGGTATACACACGGCTGGCTGCTACAGGCAACACAAGACCAGCAACAACAGAGTCTAATTTCCAAACAGTATTAACGAGGTCGTCAAAAAGGATCTCCTCTGGTTCCTCGAGTCCTGAAGAAGGACATTATGGAGCGCCATCTGCGCTCCGCGCTACTTTGCTACAGGTGCGACCTAGATGCGTTATCCCTCCCCTCAGCCACATAGAGATGGACCAGATAAATAAACAGGAAATCGCGGCAGGTGCAGGCATTAGGGTGGTAAGAGGAGCCCGATGTCTTTCGCGTCATTACGAATCCCGACCAGGCCCCTTGAATCAGCCGTGTTGATGCTCCGAGCGGGATTCGCCGTCCTGCTGCCACCTCTCTCTCGTTATCAGTACTATCTTCCCTCTGTTGATCTTCTTTAGGCTGGAGATCTGGGAGAGGGAGTTTCTTTTTTGTGTGTGGCTGGTGGTAGTGTGGTGGTGTGAGGGTGGCGGCAGTGGTGTGGTGTGGCAGGACTGGTTTTGCGGTAGGAGCTAAAAGTTATGGTTATACATTAAGCTACTTCTGAGTTGGAGATGGTATGAGAGGGTCTTAAATTCTTAGGGTAAGGATCTGTAGGGAAGAGAAGGCTAGTACACGAGGGAGTGGTTTTGTGGGTCGAGGTGGGGTGGGAGGGGAGATTAGATGGGTCGAAATTGTGTGGGAGAGGCATTAGAGAGAGAGAGAGAGTTGAGATGGCGTGGGGAAACAGCTTGGCTTGGGTTGGGTAGTCTTGACCTTACGGGGGGAGAGAGATACGTAGCTTAAGTGATGGCTGTTGCTACTGACGACGGTGAGGAAGATGGCCAAGAACCCGTGATGCTTAGGGCGTTTTGCCGAGGGGCCTCATCATATCCTACGAGAATGTTGCTCCTTCCGCTGGTACCGCCTCCTGGTGGTGGCGAAGTACGAGTGTCTCTCTTTCCCTCTGCTAAGAGATCTATGATCTATGCTGTTGGTATAAGAGGCAATCATGGTCCCCCTATCTCGCTGATTGTAGTTGAGATGACAATCTTGTCGGAGGCAATTATTGTCTCTCTCGTGTTAGCAGGGTATACTTGCCGTCGTCTCCTTGTCGATGCTGGAGGCATTACGGTCATGATTTCTGTCGCAAAAAGACACGTTTATTGAGAGTTTTTCTCCATCCCGTGGGCCATGGCGCAAAAGGGAATACAGACGGCGTGCACAGAAGGTCTAAGGATTGTGCCACAGTACATTAGAAGTTGCAATGTGAGAAAGGAGGAAAATGTTAACTAGGATTATGCCACATTTGGATGAATAATTCAATAATTTACAGATGCAGTAAACTATTTACAAAGGTTGAGCAACAATCACTGTACGACGTAACGAGGTATATGAAATAAGAATTATCTTCAACAAGCAATGTGGGTAATATATTTAGGGAAAAAGCATCTCAGTTTCATTTCCATGTTTTTTCTATGGTTATTATAATCTATATTCCTAATCTGTACAGACAGAGACGAGGTAGTAAAGAAATGGTGTTAACGGAATAAGTTGTTACGTATGTTGTTGGTTATAGTAGTTAACGCGTCTTTGTGGTATATGGAAATGACTTCCAAGTCTTTACTGTTCAAAGAAATAGCTACTTTCTCTCTTTTGTTAGAAGTAGCTACAAAGTAACTCTTTTGTTAGAAGGAGCTACACAATAACGCTTTTGTTAAGAGGACATAATGTATCTTTCTTTTTGTTAATGGTAGTTCGCGTGAGCCTCTCATGGGATAATTACTTGAATGCGCTGTTATTACGCGTATTTGCTGGTCTGCCTTGTTGTCAGGGGGTTGTTACCGAGTCTCTGTTGTTGAAGGTAACGCCTGTGATTTCTTTCAGTTGAAGGAGGTTGTTAATGAATGTTCACAGTTGTTGGATACGGTCGTTATATCTGGTTCCGTGACTGCAGTTTCTTCTACTGATGGAGGTTAGGTAGTTTGTTACCGTTGTTACTCGGTAATTTGTTACCGTCGTTATAGGAGCGGTGGTGGTACTGCTGGTTGTCTTAGTGTCCGCTGCCACAGTGGTGATCCTGACATCTGGTTCCACAGAGGCGGTGCTGGTGTCCGCTGCCACAGTAGTGGGTCCAGGCGTCTGCTTCCACAGTGGTGGAGCTAGCGTCGCTGCCACAGTGGTGGGTCCTGGCGTCCGCTACCACAGTGGTGGGTCCTGGCGTCCGCTGCTACAGTGGCTAAGCGGTGGGCTCCCATCCACTCAGTTCTTGTCTCGTGAACACCCGACATTGTCAGTCTCTCTTGACGTCATCACTGAAATAACTCATACCTCCCTCACTCACTCACTCACTCTGTGCCTCTGCAGGATACTCATCGCCTTCCTTAACTCACTCTGTCGACCTGAGGCTCGGTAGAGCTTTCAGTGTCAGAAAACACAATCTTACTCTGATGAGGTCGACCTCCACCATCGACACAGTGGTTCACTTCCTCCTTCTTATGTTCACTACACTCACTACGTTCCTTTTAACGTTTGAGTATAGATACTTTTAAGTGAATATTTTTTCCTTTTCTTCACACTCACAGTTCATACCTTAATTTAGGAAGATGCAGTGATGTACTGTGTCTAGAAGCCGTCACTGTCAGCAGTGAGTGTTCACTGTTCACATCCGTGCCTTAAGAGGGGGGCGGGGAGGTGTCACTGTTAGCAATATCACTGCGTACCTTATCGCTTCCCTCCTACTGTTGTGGACAGACAGAACCTTGCGAGACGAGTGAAATACCTTCGTTAGAATTAAATATGAAGAGAAGCAGAGAATTAACGATATATATGTATAGACCAGCCCCTATACGGAAGTATTAACTGTGGACCGAATGAAGCAACAAGTTTTCGGACTCATGCACTCGACCACCCCTGGCGGCTCTTCAGTGCGTTGCAATGAGTGATTCATTGTTCAGATTCTGGTTCCAAGTGGTTTCGGGCCCCACAGAGTCACTCTGTTCGTTCTCTCCTTAGAGCGAGACCGCTGGAGAAGTGTACCATGACAAAAGTGCAGTGTTTGCACCTCTCGTGCAGAGGAAAATAATCCCACTCTTTGTGTCGCTCGGGAAAAGATTTACGAAAAAGTTTCACAAAAGGTGAAACTGTCATACGGTCAGAGAAATGTCCGTTTATTGTCGAGGTCACGAAACTTCACAACCTGTTTGTGGCGGACGGATGAATCCTCACTCAAGGACGAGCGTCATTACTTATTTAAAAAAGGAGGTGAATATACTCAGAAACGCACTGGGTCAATCTGGGTTTGATGCGTACGCAGGCCTGCAGGTTGTAAAGAGGGAGAGCTTGGTAGACCAGAGCCACATGTGTGTAGCCAGGCGTTTGACTGAAGGGTTGTGGAGGTGGCGAGGAGTACGAGACTCAAGAAGCCTTCGGGTCAAATTTCATGTCAATATCCACTAACGAGAAGGAACAGGAGGAGGCAAGGCCAAGGCAACAACACGCTGTACGTGCGTAAGTTTCAATCGTTACATTACGAAGATAATTGATGGAAGTACGGAAAGAAAATGGGAAAAGGCAGGCAGACCACTCACAGAATTCTGGACAGAGGGAAAAGTCATTGCGTCAGATGACCTTACATCCAGCGAGAGTACCAGAGTAACTGTTGGCCCCTTGCCAAAGACCAGAGTCAAAACTTTTGGTGACAATTCTTTAAAAGAATTTATTATATTTTCCAGACTAGAATACTCTTGGGCAAACATCAGTCTCAAGGCGAGAGATATCAACTATCTGGAAAACGTTGCAAGATCATCATAATAATTCCTTAAACTGACTCTCAAAACATCAAAACTGATGGACGGTGGTGGTGGAAGCAGTTCTTCAAACATATTAATCAATAGGTAGAATTATTTTCATTATAAGTAAAATATGCTTGATGCTTGAGTAAATGAACATCTACGCTTTTGAAAAGTAATTAATCAAGACTTCAAAAGTATCATCTCACTTGCAAAAAGTACTTAAACAGAAAGCCTAAAAAGTGTCGGGGTCTCTTAGGAACAGATGTATCAACATGGCAGTCGACAGGCTCATAGCAGCAAGTAGATAACCGCCTGCAAAAACGTCTCGAATTATAAGGACATATGACCCCCTAAAAACGTACTTTAGGAGACATTAAACCGAGCAGTGGAGACGCTGAGCCCCGAAGCGGAGACACTGAAACACACTTGTAGGGACGATGAAACACGCAGTGTGGAGGCTGAAACTATTGCAGTGGGGACATTGAACTACGCAGTGGAGACTTTAAACCACATAGTGGAGACAGTGTACCACCCAGTGGAGACAGTGTACCACCCAGTGGAGACAGTGTACCACCCAGTGGAGACAATGACCCACACAGCAGAGATAATTTGAGCTTAGCATTGGAGACATTCAAGAATTCGTTGGACGTGTGTCAAGGAGGTGTACCTGAGCAGCCACGTCGAGGAGGGTGCCTTGGCTAGCGGAGCCGCGTCCCAAAACAGAATGAATGATCATGTAAGCAATATGCACCCGGCTTCCAGAATGATCAGTAGAGATAAAGACGAGCTTCTCAGAGCAAAATGAGGTAGGATAAAGGAAGCAGGATGGGTTGGGATGGACCTAGGGAGTAGTAGGACAGGCTGGGATGGACCTGGGAAGCAAGAGCAAGTAGGGTGTAACGAGAGCAGGGAGGGAGGGAGGAAGGGGGGAGAAGAGGGAGGGTATGTGTGTTGGCAGCGTAAGGAGGGACGAGCGACCCGGAGCTGCAGGAATGTGTGTGTGTGGTGTCGGGTACCCCCAACCATCTGTTAACAATCCGGCCGTAGGCTGCTGCCTCCCTCCCTCCCTCCCTCCCGGCCGGCCAGCCAACCAATGTTGTTGTCTGATTACGATCAAGAACTTCAGAGCGAGCGATTGACGATGATGTATGTAGATCCAGCGATGCAGAATGAGGCATAGTTCGTCTATCTACTTATCATAATGACCCTGCCAAGGATTCCCTTGCTGTACAGGGCCCTGGTGTAGCCCAGGAGCCATATTTCTCCAGAGGGGCCCCCTTAGGAGGAGTAGGAGGAGGAGGAGCAGCAGCAGCTCCTCCCTGCGTCAGGAGTGGTTCGCATGAAGCCATCGGGTCAATTCAGAAATAGGTTTCGGAGGAGGAGGAGCAGGTAGAGCGGAGTCGGTGCAGCTGAGGAGTCACACGCGCACCCAAGATGTCTTTCGGGTCGCGTAGTGCGTGACCTTGTGAGCGGCTCACCGCCTGGATAACTACAAGGGTCAGTACGAGTTACGCACATTGCGTAATCCTTGCCCTCGGCAGCCACGATGGGTAATGCAAGCCACTCGGGCAAGGGAGATGGGGTCACACATACACACACATGTACACGTGTGTGTTTTGTTATGGTCGACCCCAGGGATCTCTCTCTGGGAACCTGGTGCATGACACCGGCTGGCGCTGTCTTTGGGGTACGCAATCCTGCGTCTCTTTTGTCCGCTGACATTTGAATATACGCAACGCGTTGCGCACGCATCTTAACATCTCGTACGTCTAACATTTTACAGATGAGGGAAGAACGGATGTCCTGACTCATGATGGTGGTTTAGTAGCCTCACAACATCCGGTGATTGAGTCACGTCGGTGTCTTAAGGCCATTATTCACTGGAAACCCAGACCGGGGAAGTTCAAAGACAGAGACAAAACGGACTAAAGAGCGATGGAGAACGAACGTAGACAAGAACATTTCCGAACGCGACTAAGGACCCTTGTGATGTTGTCACCGTCCAAAATTAGACCCTTGGGCTAGGGACTCCTACATCTGGCGAGTCGTTGAAAACTGATAATGTTGATGATTTACCAGAGTTATTTAATGTTGGTATGCATAACTGAGAACAATGTATCGTTTAGCGTCAACTTGTTGAGGATTTAAGTCCACAACATATGAATTTTATGAGATTAACTTCACAACATATGAATTATATGAGATTTAAGTTCACAACATATGAGTTATATTGGATTTAAGTCTACAACATATGAATTATATGGGATTAAGCTCACAACATATGAAGTATATGAGATTCAAGTTCACATCATATGAATTATATAGGATTGTGGAAATAATTTCCCCTCTGCTGGACAGGAGAAGAGATTTGTCCTGAGTCTGTAGACTCAAGCGACGGAGTCAGAGTATTGTCTCAGAGTCGTGCAGGCAGGATCAAAATCATCAATAAACACGATCTATTTTAATTCTCTCTTTATATTCGCTTCACCTCACCGTCAAACAACTTGTCAAGTTCCCACAAACGAACTAACAAGCGAGGCTCAAAGTGGGTCCCGCGTATGTCCAGGTATTGCACCGATAAGGGACCCCCTCCCGGTCCCAGAAATGGCTTGAAGGTAAAAAAAGTTCCAGCGTCTCAGGTATGTGGAGAGAGAGAGAGAGAGAGAAAGAGAGAGGAGCGGGGGAGGGAGGATCTCCTCTTAGACCTACACGCACACACACACAAGAGTAAAATTACGAGACGAGGAGGCATAATAACCACCTTCAAGAAAATACTGCCTTAGAGGGTCACGGGAATCGGAATTTTGACTCCCAAAAACCAGATCGCAATAGGAGGATACCAGGGCGACGGAGTGTCAGAAGAAAGATGCTAGGGGGACATTGCCCTCAGGGCCGGAACACGCTGTAACATGGAGATGTTGGGGATGAGAGCTAGGAATCTGCGGGCATAGGCCTCTCTCTCTCTCTCTCGTCCCTCCCATACGCATATTCGAGCAGTCACAAACACACCACACGGACACACACACAGGCACACACACACACACACACACACACACACAGCACGCAGACGCCTCTCTCACTTGACGCACACAAACTCACGAACAGTGCTTGTGTGTATTTGTCCGAGTCGGAGGAAGAGAAGGCTGAGCTGTCTTGAGTTACTGCGAGTTACTAAGCAAAGGCCAGACACCCAGATTCACCCTCCTCCCCATCCTCCTCCTCCTCCTCTCTCTCTCTCTCTCTCTCTCTCTCACTCTCTCTACACCACCGTGCATTGGTGTTACACCGTCACCTGATAACCGCCAAGTAAGGCCATTTTTCTACCCCGTCCACTTGAATTCCGCTCACGTGAATAATCAATCCAATGATGAGGCGGCAGCATCTCTCGAACTGTTGCTCTCGACCAACTACGCGGGGCATCGCCTCACATTCATGATGGTGCCAAGCGTGGATTGGCGCCATCCAAAGACTGGTACCAACCATGGAGTGGCACCAACCAAGGACTGATACCAACCATGAATTGGTTCCAAATGTGGACTAGTACCAACCATGGATTGGTACCAAACATGGATTGGCGTCAACCATGGAGAGGGTAATGAGAGACGGTCAGATTATCATGTATTACGATTCTAGTAAATGTCATCATACGATCCCAGAACTGCATGATAAATGATATTTATGCATGACAGAGATAACAGTAATTCTAGGTGGACGGCTAAGATATCATGGGATGAAAAGCAAAAGTTTCCCCACATAAGGTGTGAACTGGACGAGTAACAACGTAAAGAAAAAACATCTTTTTCGCCCGTGCGTCCATCGTGCATGGCTCTAGAAACTAGGGAGAATTTCAGACAAGAACCCAAACCAGCTCTAAGAAAATAGGGCATCCTAGCCGGCTAACCTCACCTTGTCTAACTTTACCTGACCTAACCTATTCTCCTTTAACGTTATAAGGTACCGCCAGTTTTCTAACTACACGCACAGTGGTTGGGGCATAGACAATGAGGAATTGCATGCTGCGCGTTTACGAATCATTCCCGCTAAAGATTCACCAATCACGGGATAATTAGGGGCTAATCATCATCATCCTAAGTCTTTGTCAACCAACATGTGGAATGATGATTTTTTTGACCGCAGTTCATACATATGGTTCGGGCGAAAGGTCTCCTTTTTAGGTCTTTTTTTCAACTCGTGTTGCTGATGCAGCAAAGCCGCTCTACCCACGGCTTAACGCCCAGTGTCTCTCCCTCGTAAAAACTAAGCACCACACTTGGCTGCAGCCGGGTTGGTTTTGCGGTGGCCTCTACTGCGCAACAGTACCACCTCCCCTGTTGCTCGTGGATCCATGTACGAACGAGGGGGAAAAAAAGGGAGGACTCGTCCTACATTTAGACTGGTCGTGCTCACTGCAGAACTCACTGTGTGAGGTTTGGTACAATTCAAATATCAGTTCTGCAGAGATCTTTCGGCATGTGTATCCAAGCCACACCGTCAATCCATACTTATACCGAGTAAAAGGAGAAATATAATTATACATTTTGATTATCATCATCAACTTACGCTCAGAATGGGGTGTCACAAGGCCCCTCAAGACTGGTTCGTGGTACCCCCCCAGGAGTCTGTGACTATGAAAGAGTCGACATAAATCCACCCATAATTCTTACCTGTTTTCCATTCCACCTGAAGGCCCGTCAGAGGCCTCTCCCTGTGTGCCCGGGTACTCAGCACTTACACGCTCACACACACACCACATAGCAGCAGCAGGAGGTGGCGGGGAGGAGGCTTCTCCAGGCAGCGGCGTGGGCGGCTGTGGGCGGCCCTGTCGCCCACGAGCCCGCTCAACACCTATCATGTCGTCACGACCCTCCACGCAAGCACGCATCAAGCATCTGTCTCTCCAAGCACTCGTATGTGACTCCTGCAGCCCGTGCTGTAACCTCGGTCTTCGTGTCGCGCAAAGTGTGACACTCGCCACAAAGATGAATGTTGAGTGTGCCCGAGGAGTTCCCAAAATAGTTAGCTCTCGCGTAGATCTGTGGATTCTGGTTTTGCTGGTACAGAAAATGTTCCCTACTTTGTCTTATCTATATGTAATGTCCTTTTAAGTTTTCAGGGATAAACTACCTCTCATTACAACATATTTATATACTGGCTATCCTGGCTTGTCTATTCATCTCCCTCATCTTGCAATACAATCTTAAGGTCGACGCGTGGCAAAGACCAGAGACGAATATGTATTTAGATCTGACCCAGAAAGGAGATTGATAAGGGTAGAGTGTGCCTCTCTTTTTCAACCTGTCCTGGAGGCTGAGGTTGGCAGCCAAGTGTTAGGGAGATAAGAGGCACTAGTGAGGACGCCTCTGAGTGCCAGATGTCCTCCCATGTCCCTCACGACTAGCATTCCCTACAGGTCCTCCCGTCCATCTCGAATGACCCGATTGTACATTGGGTCAAAAAAGTATCTGTGCATAATATGCGTAAAGCATCTGTGACCACGGTACGAAAATCACCGAAATATATATTTGTGTCCGGCGTACCACATGTTTGGTTGGTAGCCCCGATATCGGGAGTGAAGGTGTCATATATCGGCAACTACCGATATCTCCCTTTGCGAACATATAGCATATATGATACGTTTATAAAACACACATTATTCATACATAATGAGACGGTGGTAATCTATCATGGATATCCATCGACTCTCCTCATGTGACAATACGCCAAATACCTGCAGACAATACACAAATATATGAATATGAATGCAGATGAGGCACCTATTTTCAGAATTAGTTGTCAAGGCAGCCACGAGAGAGAGAGAGAGAGACTAACCTGGTGTTACCCGTGCGCCAAACACGTCGTGTTTTGGAATGACCATCTGAGCTGAACGTCGTCTTTTCGTCACAAAAGAAGACACGCTCCCAAAACTCAGCA